>OY992890.1:2967049-3034549 GCA_963921405.1 Cepaea hortensis
CTTCCACCTCTTCTATTATTTCTCCCAACTCTTCTATTATTTCTCCCAACTCTTCTATTATTTCTTCCACCTCTTCTATTATTTCTCCCAACTCTTCTCTTATTTCTTCCACCTCTTCTATTATTTCTCTCAACTCTTCTATTATTTCTCCCAACTCTTCTATTATTTCTCCCAACTCTTCTATTATTTCTTCCACCTCTTCTATTATTTCTCCCAACTCTTCTATTATTTCTTCCACCTCTTCTATTATTTCTTCCACCTCTTCTATTATTTCTCCCAACTCTTCTATTATTTTTCCAAACTCTTCTATTATTTCTTGCCACCTCTTCTATTATTTCTCCCAACTCTTCTATTATTTTCTCCCAACTCTTCTATTATTTCTTCCACCTCTTCTATTATTTCTCCCAACTCTTCTATTATTTCTCCCAACTCTTCTATTATTTCTTCCAACTCTTCTATTATTTCTCCCAACTCTTCTATTATTTCTTCCACCTCTTCTATTATTTCTCTCAACTCTTCTATTATTTCTCCCAACTCTTCTATTATTTCTTCCACCTCTTCTATTATTTCTTCCACCTCTTCTATTATTTCTCCCAACTCTTCTATTATTTCTCCAACTCTTCTATTATTTCTTCCACCTCTTCTATTATTTCTCCCAACTCTTCTATTATTTCTTCCACCTCTTCTATTATTTCTCAACTCTTCTATTATTTCTCCCAACTCTTCTATTATTTCTCCCAACTCTTCTATTATTTCTTCCAACTCTTCTATTATTTCTCCCAACTCTTCTATTATTTCTTCCACCTCTTCTATTATTTCTTCCCACCTCTTCTATTATTTCTCCCAACTCTTCTATTATTTCTTCCAACTCTTCTATTATTTCTTCCAACTCTTCTATTATTTCTCCCAACTCTTCTATTATTTCTCCCAACTCTTCTATTATTTCTTCCCACCTCTTCTATTATTTCTCCCAACTCTTCTATTATTTCTCCCAACTCTTCTATTATTTCTTCCAACTCTTCTATTATTTCTTCCAACTCTTCTATTATTTCTTCCCACCTCTTCTATTATTTCTCCCAACTCTTCTATTATTTCTTCCACCTCTTCTATTATTTCTCCCAACTCTTCTATTATTTCTCCCAACTCTTCTATTATTTCTCCCAACTCTTCTATTATTTCTCCCAACTCTTCTATTATTTCTTCCACCTCTTCTATTATTTCTCCCAACTCTTCTATTATTTCTCCCAACTCTTCTATTATTTCTCCCAATTCTTCTATTATTTCTTCCACCTCTTCTATTATTTCTTCCAACTCTTCTATTATTTCTCCCAACTTTTCTATTATTTCTCCCAACTCTTCTATTATTTCTCCCAACTCTTCTATTATTTCTTCCACCTCTTCTATTATTTCTCCCAACTCTTCTATTATTTCTCCCAATTCTTCTATTATTTCTCCCAACTCTTCTATTATTTCTTCCAACTCTTCTATTATTTCTCCCAACACTTCTATTATTTCTTCCACCTCTTCTATTATTTCTTCCACCTCTTCTATTATTTCTCCCAACTCTTCTATTATTTCTCCCAACTCTTCTATTATTTCTCCCAACTCTTCTATTATTTCTCCCAACTCTTCTATTATTTCTTCCAACTCTTCTATTATTTCTCCCAACTCTTCTATTATTTCTTCCACCTCTTCTATTATTTCTTCCAACTCTTCTATTATTTCTCCCAACTCTTCTATTATTTCTCCCAACTCTTCTATTATTTCTCCCAACTCTTCTATTATTTCTCCCAACTCTTCTATTATTTCTTCCAACTCTTCTATTATTTCTCCCAACTCTTCTATTATTTCTCCCAACTCTTCTATTATTTCTTCCAACTCTTCTATTATTTCTCCCAACTCTTCTATTATTTCTTCCACCTCTTCTATTATTTCTCCCAACTCTTCTATTATTTCTCCCAACTCTTCTATTATTTCTCCCAACTCTTCTATTATTTCTCCCAACTCTTCTATTATTTCTTCCCAACTCTTCTATTATTTCTCCCAACTCTTCTATTATTTCTTCCACCTCTTCTATTATTTCTCCCAACTCTTCTATTATTTCTCCCAACTCTTCTATTATTTCTCCCAACTCTTCTATTATTTCTCCCAACTCTTCTATTATTTCTTCCAACTCTTCTATTATTTCTCCCAACTCTTCTATTATTTCTCCCAACTCTTCTATTATTTCTCCCAACTCTTCTATTATTTCTTCCAACTCTTCTATTATTTCTCCCAACTCTTCTATTATTTCTTCCACCTCTTCTATTATTTCTTCCACCTCTTCTATTATTTCTCCCAACTCTTCTATTATTTCTCCCAACTCTTCTATTATTTCTTCCACCTCTTCTATTATTTCTCCCAACTCTTCTATTATTTCTCCCAACTCTTCTATTATTTCTCCCAACTCTTCTATTATTTCTTCCACCTCTTCTATTATTTCTCCCAACTCTTCTATTATTTCTCCCAACTCTTCTATTATTTCTTCCACCTCTTCTATTATTTCTCCCAACTCTTCTATTATTTCTCCCAACTCTTCTATTATTTCTCCCAACTCTTCTATTATTTCTTCCACCTCTTCTATTATTTCTTCCACCTCTTCTATTATTTCTCCCAACTCTTCTATTATTTTTCCAAACTCTTCTATTATTTCTTCCACCTCTTCTATTATTTCTCCCAACTCTTCTATTATTTCTCCCAACTCTTCTATTATTTCTTCCACCTCTTCTATTATTTCTCCCAACTCTTCTATTATTTCTCCCAACTCTTCTATTATTTCTTCCAACTCTTCTATTATTTCTCCCAACTCTTCTATTATTTCTCCCACCTCTTCTATTATTTCTCTCACTCTTCTATTATTTCTCCAACTCTTCTATTATTTCTTCCACCTCTTCTATTATTTCTTCCACCTCTTCTATTATTTCTCCCAACTCTTCTATTATTTCTCCCAACTCTTCTATTATTTCTTCCACCTCTTCTATTATTTCTCCCAACTCTTCTATTATTTCTCCAACTCTTCTATTATTTCTTCCAACTCTTCTATTATTTCTCACAACTCTTCTATTATTTCTTCCACCTCTTCTATTATTTCTCCCAACTCTTCTATTATTTCTTCCAACTCTTCTATTATTTCTCCCAACTCTTCTATTATTTCTCCCAACTCTATTATTTCTTCCAACTCTTCTATTATTTCTTCCAACTCTTCTATTATTTCTTCCACCTCTTCTATTATTTCTCCCAACTCTTCTATTATTTCTTCCACCTCTTCTATTATTTCTCCCAACTCTTCTATTATTTCTCCAACTCTTCTATTATTTCTCCCAACTCTTCTATTATTTCTCCCAACTCTTCTATTATTTCTCCCAACTCTTCTATTATTTCTCACAACTCTTCTATTATTTCTTCCAACTCTTCTATTATTTCTCCCAACTCTTCTATTATTTCTCCCAACTCTTCTATTATTTCTCCCAACTCTTCTATTATTTCTTCCAACTCTTCTATTATTTCTCACAACTCTTCTATTATTTCTCCCAACTCTTCTATTATTTCTTCCAACTCTTCTATTATTTCTCACAACTCTTCTATTATTTCTCCCAACTCTTCTATTATTTCTTCCAACTCTTCTATTATTTCTCCCAACTCTTCTATTATTTCTCCCAACTCTTCTATTATTTCTTCCAACTCTTCTATTATTTCTCCCAACTCTTCTATTATTTCTCCCAACTCTTCTATTATTTCTCCCAACTCTTCTATTATTTCTTCCAACTCTTCTATTATTTCTCCCAACTCTTCTATTATTTCTCCCAACTCTTCTATTATTTCTCCCAACTCTTCTATTATTTCTTCCAACTCTTCTATTATTTCTCCCAACTCTTCTATTATTTCTTCCACCTCTTCTATTATTTCTTCCACCTCTTCTATTATTCTCCCAACTCTTCTATTATTTCTCCCAACTCTTCTATTATTTCTTCCACCTCTTCTATTATTTCTCCCAACTCTTCTATTATTTCTCCCAACTCTTCTATTATTTCTCCCAACTCTTCTATTATTTCTTCCACCTCTTCTATTATTTCTCCCAACTCTTCTATTATTTCTCCCAACTCTTCTATTATTTCTTCCACCTCTTCTATTATTTCTCCCAACTCTTCTATTATTTCTCCCAACTCTTCTATTATTTCTCCCAACTCTTCTATTATTTCTTCCACCTCTTCTATTATTTCTTCCACCTCTTCTATTATTTCTCCACTCTTCTATTATTTTTCCAAACTCTTCTATTATTTCTTCCACCTCTTCTATTATTTCTCCCAACTCTTCTATTATTTCTCCCAACTCTTCCTCTTCTATTATTTCTCCCAACTCTTCTATTATTTCTCCCAACTCTTCTATTATTTCTTCCAACTCTTCTATTATTTCTCCCAACTCTTCTATTATTTCTCCCACCTCTTCTATTATTTCTCTCAACTCTTCTATTATTTCTCCCAACTCTTCTATTATTTCTTCCACCTCTTCTATTATTTCTTCCACCTCTTCTATTATTTCTCCCAACTCTTCTATTATTTCTCCCAACTCTTCTATTATTTCTTCCACCTCTTCTATTATTTCTCCCAACTCTTCTATTATTTCTCCCAACTCTTCTATTATTTCTTCCAACTCTTCTATTATTTCTCACAACTCTTCTATTATTTCTTCCACCTCTTCTATTATTTCTCCCAACTCTTCTATTATTTCTTCCAACTCTTCTATTATTTCTCCCAACTCTTCTATTATTTCTCCCAACTCTATTATTTCTTCCAACTCTTCTATTATTTCTTCCCAACTCTTCTATTATTTCTTCCACCTCTTCTATTATTTCTCCCAACTCTTCTATTATTTCTTCCACCTCTTCTATTATTTCTCCCAACTCTTCTATTATTTCTCCCAACTCTTCTATTATTTCTCCCAACTCTTCTATTATTTCTCCCAACTCTTCTATTATTTCTCCCACCTCTTCTATTATTTCTCACAACTCTTCTATTATTTCTCCCAACTCTTCTATTATTTCTTCCAACTCTTCTATTATTTCTCCCAACTCTTCTATTATTTCTCCCAACTCTTCTATTATTTCTTCCAACTCTTCTATTATTTCTCACAACTCTTCTATTATTTCTCCCAACTCTTCTATTATTTCTTCCTATTCCCAACTCTTCTATTATTTCTCCCAACTCTTCTATTATTTCTTCCAACTCTTCTATTATTTCTCCCAACTCTTCTATTATTTCTCCCAACTCTTCTATTATTTCTCCCAACTCTTCTATTATTTCTTCCACCTCTTCTATTATTTCTTCCCACTCTTCTATTATTTCTCCCAACTCTTCTATTATTTCTCCAACTCTTCTATTATTTCTCCCACCTCTTCTATTATTTCTCCCAACTCTTCTATTATTTCTCCCAACTCTTCTATTATTTCTTCCCAACTCTTCTATTATTTCTCCCAACTCTTCTATTATTTCTTCCACCTCTTCTATTATTTCTCCCAACTCTTCTATTATTTCTCCCAACTCTTCTATTATTTCTCCCAACTCTTCTATTATTTCTTCCCACCTCTTCTATTATTTCTCCCAACTCTTCTATTATTTCTCCCAACTCTTCTATTATTTCTCCAACTCTTCTATTATTTCTTCCACCTCTTCTATTATTTCTCCCAACTCTTCTATTATTTCTCCCAACTCTTCTATTATTTCTCCACCTCTTCTATTATTTCTCCCAACTCTTCTATTATTTCTCCCAACTCTTCTATTATTTTCTCCCACCTCTTCTATATTTCTCCCACCTCTTCTATTATTTCTCCCACCTCTTCTATTATTTCTCCCAACTCTTCTATTATTTCTTCCAACTCTTCTATTATTTCTTCCACCTCTTCTATTATTTCTCCCAACTCTTCTATTATTTCTCCCAACTCTTCTATTATTTCTTCACACCTCTTCTATTATTTCTCCCAACCTCTTCTATTATTTCTCCCAACTCTTCTATTATTTCTTCCAACTCTTCTATTATTTTCTCCCAACTCTTCTATTATTTCTCCCAACTCTTCTATTATTTCTCTCAACTCTTCTATTATTTTCTCCCAACTCTTCTATTATTTCTTCCACCTCTTCTATTATTTCTTCCAACCTCTTCTATTATTTCTCCCAACTCTTCTATTATTTCTCCCAACTCTTCTATTATTTCTTCCACCTCTTCTATTATTTCTCCCAACTCTTCTATTATTTCTCCCAACTCTTCTATTATTTCTTCCAACTCTTCTATTATTTCTCACCAACTCTTCTATTATTTCTTCCACCTCTTCTATTATTTCTCCCAACTCAATTCTTCTATTATTTCTTCCACCTCTTCTATTATTTCTTCCAACTCTTCTATTATTTATCCCAACTCTTCTATTATTTCTCCCAACTCTTCTATTATTTCTTCCAACTCTTCTATTATTTCTCCCAACTCTTCTATTATTTCTCCCAACTCTTCTATTATTTCTTCCACCTCTTCTATTATTTCTTCTAACTCTTCTATTATTTCTCCCAACTTTTCTATTATTTCTCCCAACTCTTCTATTATTTCTTCCACCTCTTCTATTATTTCTCCCAACTCTTCTATTATTTCTCCCAACTTTTCTATTATTTCTTCCAACTCTTCTATTATTTCTCCCAACTCTTCTATTATTTCTTCCACCTCTTCTATTATTTCTTCCAACTCTTGTTTTATTTCCAGCTTCTTTGTGGCTTCTATAACTGTTTTCTGTTGTGTCCGTGGCCCACGACTTACACTTCTGTATGTCCACATTTCTAAGGCTTCATTTCTATCTGCTCATTGCATGTTCACAGTTGACGCTTCTCCACGGTACAACATTCATGATATTTATGACATTTGAATGTTCTTATTTTATATTCATTGCTGATCTCCCTAGATAGTAATATCTTGCTCATATTGATCAATGCAGGAAAAATGCATAACCAAGTCGATATATTTAAATACCGTAGGGCAATTATAACACCAGATGGAAGAAACACATGACAGTTGAACATTACATACAACTATCACAGACCCGCAGTAGGAAACTACACGGGGACCAAGAAATATACAAACGTCATTCTTGTTTTTTGTGATCAGAAGAGAAACATCGGAAACAATCAAGACAACTGTAAAGATCAGTGCGAAAAGAGGCAGAAGCAGCCCGCGGGAAATGATGCTGGGTGGACTGAGACGGTGGCACACAGAAATATCATCGGCAGAGTTGATCCAGAACACCTAGGACCGAGATCTGTGGAGAGACATGAGTTGATCTACAACACCTAGGACCGAGATCTGTGGAGAGACATGAGTTGATACAGAGCACCTAGGACCGAGATCTGTGGAGAGACATGAATGTCTACGCCAGCTGGAAGATCACATGATGATGATTGTTCACTACATGTTTGTTCACTCCTATTTCGTTTTGATACCCGTTTCACGTCTGCCATCATCAAAACATTGTTTGGCGCGACCGGGATTCGAACCTGTCACCTCCAAATGACGACAGCGCCTCGCTGCAGGAACAAGTGTACTTCGACGCATGACCAACTAGACACCCCTAAAAATGTGTCTTCATTAGCCAAGTTTATCATACAGATGAACTAAAACTACGGAATATTGAAATAATTAATGTAATTTATTATTGAAATAACCAGTGAGATAGCACCACAGGTCAATTTTATATTAAACCAGCATAGGTCAAATAACAAACACACAAATACATCGGGCCGTGATGCCGCGCAGTGACTTGTATAGTTTCATCTAGAACTACAACTGATATGTATAGTTTGATCTAGAACCACAAGTGATCTGTATAGTTTGATCTAGTACCACTAGTGACATGTATATTTTATTTATAACCACAAGTAATTTGTATAGTTTGATCTAGAACTACAACAATTGACATGTACAGTTCCATCTAGAACCACTAGTGACGTGTATAATTTGATCTAGATCTACACAAATTGACATGTATAGTTTGATCTAGAACCACTCCATCCATCCATCATGTGCCACGCCGGTAAGCATACGCGGTCATGTTTTGCCATTTCACTAGATCACCAGAGTCGTGGATCAGCTCAGTGTTCTTGTCTCGACCATGCCATATGTCCAAGCCATCCAGGTATTTACTTATTTGTCTTCACCCTGTTCTCTTCCCCTCGATCTTCAAAAAATGATGACTGCCTACGTCTATTTTCTCTAATCAATTTACGATGTTCATGTGTTTCTTGTAGGACTTGGTCGTTGGTTTTTCTGTCTGTCCATGGTATTCTTTGCATTCTCCTCAGAAACCACATTTTTGCAGCCATCATATGTTTTTCAGCTTGGCTAATCATTGCCCAAGTTTCACATCCATACAAAAGTACAGGCTCTATGTAGCACCTCAAAACTCTTTTTCTCGTAACAATTGACATCTTTTTATTGGTCAGTATGTTTTTCATCTTGCAAAAGGCTACTTTCGCCATAGCGATTTTTGTTCTAATCTCTTCAAGGCATCTGCATTAAAATGTCATGACTGTTCCGAGATAATTGAACCGATTTACTTGTTGAAGAATATTCCCATTTACTTGTATATTACATTGTGGTATTTCGTTCTTCCTGGTGACGACCATAATCTGTGTCTTCTTACAATTTAACTCTAGTTGTTCACTATTAAATGTTGCAGAACCTGTTCATTGTTTGCAATCAAGACTATATCATCTGCATATCTAATATTATTAATTTTTCTTCCTCCAATGATGATTTCTTTCATATCTTGTACATTTCTGAAAATATTTTCACTATGCATGGAAAAAAGGATCTGGAGACATTACACATCCCTGTCTCACACCTCTCTTAATAGGCTGATATTGACTTACTTCATTATCATTCCTTATGGCATCTTGTTGTTTCCAATATATGTTTGTTATAAGTCTAAGGTCTTTTCCATCAATTTGTAGATCTTCAAGCATCGTTATCATGTCGACATGTCTCACTTTATCGAAAGCCTTTGTGTAGTCTATAAAGCCAAGATATAGATCGTTATTTACTTCTATAGCACGTCCAGTTACTGCTCTCAGCATATACACAGCATTTACCCCTTATGTCCCTTGTCTTTTACAAACCCATATTATTCTCCTATTTCAGGTTGTATTTTCTTCCTAACTCTTTGCATGATAATTCTTAGCAAAATCTTCGTGATGTGACTCATTATACTAATTTTATGATGTTGATCACATTCCAAGGCTCTTGAATTCATTGGGATTGCAATAAATACAGAATTACATAATTCAGGAGGTATATCTCCAATATCATATATTGTATTCAGCAGTCTGGTTATTTGATCTATTCCATATTCTTCTAAAACAGGGGTGGGCAAACTACTGCCAGCGGGCCGCATGCGGCCCGGCAACTGATATTGAGCGACCCTCGAGGGTATTTAGAAATACAAACTTTTACTTCGTTTTTAAGTAATTTTGTTGAATTTTTCAGCATTTTATATACCGTTATGATTTTTAACATTTTTGATAACATTTCTTTCTAATTTTCTATTTTGTAAACTGTTATCGTTGTTTGGATCAACATACATTTGCGAACAAGCATTTCCTTGTTTGAAGATCAACAAATCTAAGAATAGGTCTTTATTGTCGGACTGCACCTTGCATGCTGTCATGCGAATTTCAACTAATA
This sequence comes from Cepaea hortensis, assembly GCA_963921405.1. Classification (NCBI taxonomy): domain Eukaryota; kingdom Metazoa; phylum Mollusca; class Gastropoda; order Stylommatophora; family Helicidae; genus Cepaea; species Cepaea hortensis. The sequence goes on from OY992890.1 coordinate 2,976,800, forward strand.
AACTTGCTCCAGATTTCAAGAATATTGTCAAAAAGTGCAAGCAGTTACATACATCTCATTAGAAATCAACAATTGTAGTGACAGCGTAGTAGGTTTGCGTCTAAAATAAAGCCATTGATAGATGATAAAAAAGAATTAGTATAATAAGAAATGGTAAAATCTTGTTAACAAATTAGTAAAAATGTTTGTCCATATTGTAAAATATAATGTATAAGTGTGTAAGTAAAATAAAATTGCAATAATTAGTTATTTATACTGTTTAATAACCTATTATATATATATATATATATATATATATATATATATATATGCGGCACCTCAATAGCTTTACGTTTGTCAATGTGGCCCTACGCACAAAAAGTTTGCCCACCCCTTTTCTAAAGCATTCATTATTTCTGTTGTGATGTTGTCTGACCCGGGGGTCCTGCCAGTTTGCATACAAGAACCACTAGTGACGTGTATAGTTTGATCTAGAACTACAACGTTTGACATGTATAGTTTGATTTAGAATTACAACATTTGACATGTATAGTTTGATCTAGAACTACAACATTTGACGTCTATAGTTTCACCTAGAACAACTAGTGACGTATATAGTTTGATTTAGAACTACAACGTTTGACGTGCTTAGTTTGATCTAGAACTAAAACATTTGACATGTATAGTTTGATCTAGAACTACAACATTTGAGATGTATAGTTTGATCTAGAACTACAACATTTGAGATGTATAGTTTGATCTAGAACTACAACATTTGAGATGTATAGTTTGATCTAGAATTACAACATCTGACATGCATAGTTTTATCTAGAACTACAACATTTGACATGTATAGTTTCACATAGAACCACTAATAACGTGTATAGTTTGATCTAGAATCACAAGTGACGTGTATAGTTTGATTCAGAACCACAAGTGATATGTATAGTTTGATCTAGAACTACAACAATTGACATGTACAGTTTCATCTAGAACCACTAGTGACATAACCTGGTATGACATGGCATGACGTAACGTAACACAATCTGGCATGACATGACATAACACAACATAAAATAACATATGATAAGCTGGCATGACATAACACAACATAAAATAACATATAAGCTGGCATGACATAACACAACATAAAATAACATATGATAAGCTGGCATGACATAACACAACATAACATAATCTGGCATGACATGACAACATAACATGACATAACACATCACAACGCAATATAAAGACTCGCCATCACGTACAGCAACGTCCTCACGATGAGGCCTACCCTTGCCTTCCACAGCCCCTGCCACAGCCGTGTGGCTCCTGCTTACAATTCTGCTGATCGCGCCTGCCAGCCACGGCTTCGGCTGTGAACTTATCTGTAACGGGGCTTGTGACGTCACCTACAAGGCCTGTTCTCAGGTACCAGCCTCCAAACCTACCTGCCTATCTACCCAAAGTAAGTTTGTATTGTTCATACCTACCTACCTACCTACATACCTACCTACCTACCTACATACCTACCTACCTACCTACCTACCTAAACTCACCCACGCACCTACCCACCCACCCACCCACCCACCCAAAGTAAGTTTGTATAGTTCGGACCTACCTACCTACATACCTACCTACCTACATACCTACCTACCTACATACCTACCTACCTACCTACATACCTACCTACCTACCTACCTACCTAAACCCACCCACGCACCTACCCACCCACCCACCCACCCACCCAAAGTAAGTTTGTATAGTTCGGACCTACCTACCTACCTATCTACCTACCCAAAGTAAGTTTGTATACTTCATACCTACCTACCTACCTACCTACCTACCTACCTACCTACCTACCTACCTACCTACCTACCTATCCACTCACCCACCTACTCACCCACGCACTCACTGATGTACCTAAAAACCCATCCACTCACCTACCTACCTACTTACCCACCCACCCTCCCAACCACCTACCAACCTACCTACCTACCTACCTATCTACCAATCCACCCACCCACCCAAAGTAAGTTTGTATAGTTCCTATCTATCTACCAACCAACAGAAATGAAGGAAACATGTACCTTTTCTTAACTTCAATGAATGTTAACCAGTAGCTGTGAATGATTTCTCAAACCACGTCAATCGTCTCAAGTGATACCCTGCAAGTGGTATGTTCTCAAACTATACCCTGCAAGTGGTATGTTCTCAAACTATACCCAGAAAGTGGTATGCCCTCAAGCGATACCTAAAAAGAATGACCAAATGAGTCAGAACTCCCTCAAAACCTGCCCAAGACGACTACCACGTTATGGACAGACGAGAACAAGTCATTATTCTGTATCTCAGAACAGGACACAATAGATTACGCAACCACATGTATACAAAATTCAAGATTGGTGAATCAGTCATGTGCACATGTGGATTGGCGACGCAGACAGCAAATCACATACTCCAAGACTGTCCAAATTACAACATATCTAGACAAACCTTCTAGCCTGGAGAAACGACAGTAGAAGTTAAACTCCATGGACCACCAAGGGAACTAAAAAGACAGTTAAATTCATACAAGAGACAAGATTGCAGTTATAGACAAATTTCAAGCGAATGAAAGAAGAAGGAGAAGAAGAAGAAGAAGAAGGAGAAGAAGAAGAAGAAGAAGAAGAAGAAGAAGAAGAAGAAGAAGAAGAAGAAGAAGAAGAAGAAGAAGAAGAAGAAGAAGAAGAAGAAGAAGAAGATGTGGAAACATTGTAAAGTTTAGTGGGAACATCGCCCATTTTAGTGGGAACGTTTCGCAGTTTAGTGGGCACATTGCACAGCTTTGTGGGAGCATTGCACAGTTTTAGGGGAACATTGCGAACATTGCACTGTTCCCTACACGCCCCTGGACATTCATCCTTTCTGGTAGGATCGTTCTAGAAAACCTGTCAACTAAAGGCAACTCTAACTCTATAGGGATTTCGACATAGGCCTGTCAGGTATACGGGCAAGGGTGTAAGCCACTGCACTCTCCCACACACACTCTCCCACACACGCACACTCTCTCTCACACACTCACATCCTATCTCACACACACACACACACATCCTATCTCTCTCTCTCTCTCTCTCACACACACACACGCACACATCCTATCTCTCTCTCTCTCTCTCACACACACACGCACACATCCTATCTCTCTCTCTCTCTCACACACACACACACACACACGCACACATCCTATCTCTCTCTCTCTCACACACACACACACACACACGCACACATCCTATCTCTCTCTCTCTCACACACACACACACACACACACACACACGCACACATCCTATCTCTCTCTCTCTCTCTCTCTCTCTCTCTCTCACACACACACACACGCACGTATAAGTCAAATGTGACATCCTGGCGGTCGCTGCCACCATGTATTGCAGCAACGTGCAAGTCCAACTGCCCCAAAGTCTGCTCCTGCAACTTCCAATGTGAGACAGACTGCACCAAACCCCAGGGAGACTGCAAGTCTAATGCCCCGGCAGGCAAGGACGTCATATGCACCGCCCGACAAACTCTGTGCCAGGTCTACTGTCCCATCAAGTGTGCCTTCACCAAAGTGCCCATAGGTATCCCGTCCCTACTGAAACTTGGAGATATAAAAACGGCTGCCGCTTCTCTACCATCAAATCCAGCAGATTTGTTTTAAACCCCCAACGGTTTGCCGGCGAATCCTTTCCAGAACTCCATTCCTGGTTTCCCAGCAAACCTTATAAACAGCCCGCGGCCCTTGAACTCCAAACCAGCCGATTCTGTTGCCAAGGCCGCCAAGCCGTACATCGATTTTGGCAATGCTTTCGCAAACCCCGCCGCTAAAACCCCAAGCTTAGCAGCGGGGTTATCACCAGATTCTGACGATAGTGAAGATGAACAGCCGATATCGAAGCCGTTCTAAGCAGCTACTAGACCCCCGAAAGAACTCCAAAAACCTGTAGATCTCTTCACAAATCCGGCAAGTTCCAAAGCCGACAACACTACCGCCGCCACTCCGACCATCCCGCCCAAGAAGAAATTCAGTGGTTCTCAACCAGTGGTAAACCCCCCCCCCCCTAGGGGTGGGGGGGGGGGAATGAAGATTATTTCAAGATTGCTTTAATACAAGAACCGATTACTTTATCTTGTTTTTCCCTTCATACTTTACGGTTCTGTACGTCTCACCCTTCTAAAATTCATTTTATAAAGTAAGTAGAACCACAAATCACGTTTTATGTGAACGTCTAGACTTGTTTTAGTACGTGCTATTAAATTTAGCTTCAATTATTACGTATACTGTGTATGGGCAGGGGGAAATTTTTAGGGAGGAAATACGAAAAGGGGGAAAGGGGGGGGGGATGACGTTCTAAAATATGGTGAGGGGGGGAATGACGTCCTAAAAATATGGTGAAGGGGGTCACGGGCCAAAAAAGGTTGAGAACCACTGAGTTAGGACATATTTAACACATGGAGTCAAATCTGTGAAGAACGCAAACATTTCAGCTTACAGTGAGAACATATCACCAATTGATATGCTGAACTTTCTGTCTCATATTTTGTAATTTCTTGTTGTCCCTGATAAAGCATTTGGTGGATACATTTTAGTTGTTGATGTGCTATCAGATAAGGAGAGTGAATGGCCAGACAGATATGCACTCAGACAGACAGACATTGTTAATATGCTATCAGATAAGGAGAGTGAATAGCCAGACATATATACAGTCAGGCAGACAGATATACAGTCAGACAGACATATATACAGTCAGACAGATATATAGTCAGACAGAAATATATACAGTCAGACAGATATACAGTCAGACAGACATATATACAGTCAGACAGACAGATATACAGTCAGACAGATATACAGTCAGACAGACATATATACAGTCAGACAGATATATATATACACAGTCAGACAGATATACAGACAGACAGATATACAGACAGACAGATATATATACAGACAGATATACAGACAGACAGATATATATACAGACATATATACAGACAGACAGATATATATACAGAAATATATACAGACAGACAGATATACAGACAGACATATATATATACAGACATATATAGTCAGACAGATATATATATACAGACATATATACAGACAGACATATATACAGACAGACAGATACATATACAGACATATATACAGTCAGACAGATATATATATATATACAGTCAGACAGATATACAGACAGACAGATATACAGACAGACAGATATATATACAGACAGATATACAGACAGACAGATATATATACAGACAGATATACAGACAGACAGATATATATATACAGACATATATACAGACAGACAGATATACAGACAGACACACAGATATACAGACATATATATATATATATATATATATATATATATATATATATATATATATATATATATACAGACAGACAGATATACAGACAGACAGACAGATATACAGTCAGACAGACAGATATACAGTCAGACAGACATATATACAGTCAGACAGACATATATACAGTCAGACAGATATACAGTCAGACAGGCAGATATACAGACAGATATACAGTCAGACAGACAGATATACAGTCAGACAGACAGATATACAGTCAGACAGACAGATATACAGTCAGATAGACAGATATACAGTCAGACAGACATATATACAGACAGACAGATATACAGTTAGACAGACAGATATACAGACAGATATACAGTCAGACAGACAGATATACAGACAGACAGATATACAGTCAGACAGACAGATATACAGTCAGACAGACAGATATACAGTCAGACAGACACACCATCCATCCATCCATCATGTGCCATGCCGGTAAGCGTGAGCGGTCATGTTCTGCCATCTCACTCGATCACCAGAGTCGTGGATCAGCTCCGTGTTTCTGTCTCGACCATGCCACAAGGCCAAGCCATCCAGGTACTTGCTTCTAGGTCTTCCTCTTGGTCTGTTCCCCTCGATCTTACCAGTTGTCACCAAATTCCCCAATCCATTACTTCTCATAACATGCCCAAAAATTTTTGACTGTCTACGTCTAATTTCTCTAATCAATTTACGATCTTCATTTGTTTCTTGAAGGACTTGTTCATTGGTCTTTCTGGCTGTCCATGGTATTCTTAGCATTTTCCTCAGAAACCACATTTCTACAGCCATCAGACATTTTTCAGCCTGACTGCTCATTGTCCACGTTTCACATCCATACAAAAGTACAGGTTCTATGTAGCATCTCAACACTCTTTTTCTCGTTTCAATTGACATCTTTTTATTGGTCAATATGTTTTTCATCTTGCTAAAGGCTACTTTTGCCATGGCGATTCTTGTTCTAATCTCTTCAAGGCATCTCCCATCAGATGTTATTACTGTTCCGAGATAATTGTACCTGCTCACTTGTTGAAGAATATTCCCATTTACTTGTATATTACATTGTGGTATTTCGTCCTTCCTAGTGACGACCATAATCTGTGTCTTTTTACAATTTAATTCTAACCCTAGTTGTTCACTGTGTGTAACAATCGCATCTACTAAATTTTGCAGGTCCTGTTCATTGTCTGCAATCAAGACTGTATCATCTGCATATCTAATGTTATTGATGCATCGTCCCCCAATGTTGATTCCTTCCATATCTTCAATATTTCTGAAAATACTTTCACTGTACGGGGAAAACAGACCTGGAGACATTACACATCCCTGTCTCACACCCCTTTTAATAGGCTGATATTGGCTTACTTCATTATCAACTCTTATGGCAGCTTGTTGTTTCCAATATATGTTTTTTACAAGTCTAAGGTCTTTTCCATCAATTTGTAGATCTTCAAGCATCCTTATCATGTTGACATGTCTCACTTTATCAAAAGCCTTTGTGTAGTCAATAAAGCAAAGGTGTAGATCTTTGTTTACTTCTATAGAACGTTCGATTATGTTTCTCAGTATATACACAGCATTTACTGTACCCTTGCCTTCCACAAACCCACATTGTTCTTCTCCTATTTCAGGTTGTATTTTCTTCCTAACTCTTTGCATGATAATTCTTAGCGAAATCTTTGTGATGTGACTCATTATACTAATTGTTGGATGTTGATCACATTCCAAGGCTCCTGATTTCTTTGGGATTGCAATAAATACAGAATTACATAACTCCTGAGGTATATTTCCAGTATCATATATTGTATTAAGCAGACTGGTAACTTGATCTATTCCATATTCTTCTAAAGCATTAATCATTTCTGTTGTGACGCTGTCTGAACCGGGGGTTCAGATATACAGTCAGACAGATATACAGTCAGACAGACATACATACATACAGATATACAGTCAGACAGACAGACATACAGTCAGACAGATATACAGTCAGACAGACAGATATACAGTCAGACAGATATATATACAGACAGACAGACATATATACAGTCAGACATATATACAGTCAGACAGACATATATACAGTCAGACAGATATACAGACAGACAGATAGACATACAGTCAGACAGACAGATATACAGTCAGACAGATATACAGTCAGACAGATAGACATACAGTCAGACAGATATACAGACATACAGTCAGACAGATATACAGACAGACAGCTAGACATACAGTCAGACAGACAGATATACAGTCAGACAGATATACAGACAGACAGACAGATATACAGTCAGACAGATATACAGTCAGACAGATATACAGACAGACAGATATACAGTCAGACAGATATACAGACAGATACACAGACAGACAGATATACAGACAGACAGATATACAGACAGACAGATATACAGACAGACAGATATACAGACAGATAGATATACAGTCAGATAGATATACAGTCAGACAGACAGATATACAGACAGATAGATATACAGTCAGACAGACAGATATACAGTCAGATAGATATACAGACAGATAGATATACAGACAGATAGATATACAGACAGATAGATATACAGACAGATAGATATACAGACAGATAGATATACAGACAGATAGATATACAGACAGATAGATATACAGACTGATAGATATACAGACAGATAGATATACAGACAGACAGACATATATACAGACAGATAGATATACAGTCAGATAGATATACAGTCAGACAGACAGATATACAGACAGATAGATATACAGTCAGACAGACAGATATACAGTCAGACAGACAGATATACAGACAGACAGATATACAGACAGACAGATAGACATACAGTCAGACAGACAGATAGACATTCAGTCAGACAGACAGATATACAGTCAGACAGAAAGATATACAGTCAGACAGATATACTGACAGACAGATATACAGACATACAGACAGAAATACAGACAGACAGATATACAGACATACAGACAGATATACAGACAGACAGATATACAGACAGACATATATACAGACAGACAAATATACAGACAGACAGATATACAGACAGATAGATATACAGTCAGACAGATATACAGTCAAGCAGACAGATATACAGTCAGACAGACAGATATACAGACAGACAGACAGATATACAGACAGACAGACAGATATACAGACAGATAGATATACAGTCAGATAGACAGATATACAGACAGATAGATATACAGTCAGACAGACAGATATACAGTCAGACAGACAGATATACAGTCACACAGACAGATATACAGACAGACAGATAGACATACAGTCAGAGAGACAGATATAGAGTCAGACAGATATACAGACATACAGACAGATATACAGACAGACAGATATACAGACATACAGACAGATATACAGTCAGAAAGATATACAGACATACAGACAGATATACAGTCAGACAGACAGATATACAGTCAGACAGATATACAGACAGACAGATATACAGACAGACAGATATACAGACATACAGACAGATATACAGACAGACAGATATACAGTCAGACAGATATACAGACATACAGACAGATATACAATCAGACAGACATATATACAGTCAGACATATATACAGACATACAGACAGATATACAGACAGACATATATACAGTCAGATATACAGACAGATATACAGTCAGATAGACAGATATACAGTCAGACAGATATACAGACAGACAGATATACAGACAGACAGATATACAGACATACAGACAGATATACAGACAGACAGATATACAGTCAGACAGATATACAGACATACAGACAGATATACAATCAGACAGACATATATACAGTCAGACATATATACAGACATACAGACAGATATACAGACAGACAGATATACAGTCAGACAGATATACAGGCAGACAGATATACAGTCAGACAGATATACAGACATACAGACAGATATACAGACAGACAGATATACAGACAGACAGATATACAGACAGACAGATATACAGTCAGACAGATATACAGACATACAGACAGATATACAGACAGATAGAACGAACGAACGAACAAACTTTATTTTCAAAGGGTTAAGAATTGGGCACGCAGGCCCGTCTAACATTCTGCCCTTCTATCACTCTCTTTCATACATTATTTCATTCACACATCATTCAAGGCTAACAAAGAACAGTAACAATATAAAAGATATGCATTATAAAGGCATGGGCAAAATGCAAACATCAAAACTACACAACACAGTAATATTAGATAATGGTCTGACACTTGTTATTAGCCATGTGGAATATACTGGCCTACAAAAAGGTGATTGGCTGTTATACTAGGGTTTTGTTATTATTATTATTATCTTAATTATTAAGGGGGAAGGTAATCCGTATTGAGATAGTGTTCGAATATTTTGCGATTATATGAATAGGGATTGGTGATGTCTTTGATTTCTTGTGGAAGAATGTTCCACAGCTGAGATGCAGAGTACGTTAAGCTTGTTTTGTATAAGTCAATCCTAGGCTTCGGAATGTGTAGTATATTTAAACGTTTACTGTGTCTAGCATTATATTTAAACAAAGGCCAAAGGTAATTTGGGGCATTCCGATGCAGGATTTTGTGAATTAGTTTAGCTTTATTGAAAAGCAGGCGTTTGCGGAATGGTAGTAACTGAAGGCGTTTATACAGGCTAGGATTGTCAGATAAATGTTTGCTATAAATTAGACTTATGGCCCGTTTCTGGAGTGAGTAAAGTCGCTTAGTGTTTGAATTAGAACAACCGTCCCAGATTGTAGAGCAGTAGTCAAAGTGTGTCTGTATATGAGAAGTATAGAATAGTTTCCTTGTGTCCTCATCAAGGAAGTTTTTAATCTTGGCGAGTTGATAGACTTTTTTCGCTCTTTGTTTAATGAGCGCTTGAACATGGGAATTAAAGGTTAGGTTTCTATCAATGATTAGGCCTAATGTTTTGTGCTCAATTACACTTTCTACTGGCATGTTATCGATGTGAAGTTGAAGTGATGTGTGTGGGCTTAGAGTTTGAAGTCTTTGTCTGGTTGTTAATAACATTGCTTTTGTTTTAGTGATGTTAATTTGCATACGGTTTGAATAGCTCCACTTAACTACATTATTTAATTCTTGTTGTAAAGACCACTCCAGTAAAATACAATTTTCAGCGTTTGTGTACACCGTACAGTCATCTGCAAATAGATCGCCGGACGACGAAAGATGCAAAGGTAGATCGTTAATATATATGGCAAATAATAGAGGGCCAAGAATAGAGCCTTGCGGTACTCCAATATTGAAGGTAGTGGTTTGAGACAGAGATTTATTGTGTGATACTACTTGCTTTCTGCTTGATAGAAAAGATGATATTAGAGTGACTACATTAAGGCCAATTTTCATTGTCTCGAGTTTTTTAATTAAAATAATATGGTCTATCATATCAAATGCTTTCTTGAAATCAATAAACACAGTTCCACATAGACTGTTGTTGTTTATATTATGGTGCCAATTTTCTATCATGTTTGTTAAGGCCGTATGGCAAGAATATTTTGGTCGAAATCCTGATTGGCTGTCAACAATAAGCTTGTTGCAAACTAGATACTGTAATGTTACTTTATGGATGTGTTTTTCTAGTGGCTTAGATAGTGATGATAGTAAGGAAATGGGTCTGTAATTGTTCGGGAGACCATTGTCCAATGAACCAGATTTAAGAAGAGGGCACACTTTAGCGATTTTGAGAGCTGATGGAAAATGGCCTTTGGTTAGACACTGATTATATACATAGGTTAATGATGTACAAATCACTGGCGCAGCACAACGGAGAATCCGGTTGCTGATTCCATCTAACCCAGATGAGGTTGTGTTTTTTAGGTTACTGAGGTAAGTGAATACTTCAGTGATTGTCATTAGCGGTATGTCGGAAAGAATATCGCGGGAGCATCTATTCTCGCAAAACGATGACAATAAAGATAAGTTGCAAGGAGAATTAGGTATTGAAGCCTTCAACTGGTCTATGTCAGTTTGAAAAAAATTACTGAATTGGTCGCATGTAATATGATTTGATGGTAAAGAATTTCAGAAGTTATACTTGTTTGTCAAGGTGTTAATTGCCTTCCATATATCCTTACTATTTGTTTTATCCATTACTAAGTTCTTAAAGTAATTTTTCTTTTCCCGTCGTATGGTATATTGAACTTTGTTTCTAAGAGTACGGTATGCACTGAGATCCCGCTTTTTATGTGCTATATAGAGATACAGTCAGATAGATATACAGTCAGACAGACAGATATACAGTCAGATAGATATACAGACAGATAGATATACAGAAAGATAGATATACAGACAGATAGATATACAGACAGATAGATATACAGACAGATAGATATACAGACAGACAGACAGATATACAGACAGATAGATATACAGACAGATATATATACAGACAGATATATATACAGACAGATAGATATACAGACAGATAGATATACAGACAGACAGACATATATACAGACAGATAGATATACAGTCAGATAGATATACAGTCAGACAGACAGATATACAGACAGATAGATATACAGTCAGACAGACAGATATACAGTCAGACAGACAGATATACAGACAGACAGATTTACAGACAGACAGATAGACATACAGTCAGACAGACAGATATACAGACAGATAGACATACAGTCAGACAGAAAGATATACAGTCAGACAGACATATATACAGTCAGACAAATATACAGACAGACAGATATACAGACATACAGACAGATATACAGACAGACAGATATACAGACAGACAGATATACAGACAGACAGATATACAGACAGACAGATATACAGTCAGACAGATATACAGTCAGACAGACAGATATACAGTCAGACAGACAGACAGACAGACAGATATACAGTCAGACAGACAGATATACAGACAGACAGACAGATATACAGACAGACAGACAGATATACAGATAGATAGATATACAGTCAGACAGATATACAGACAGATAGATATACAGTCAGACAGACAGATATACAGTCAGACAGACAGATATACAGACATACAGCTATACAGACATACAGACAGATATACAGTCAGACAGATATACAGACATACAGACAGATATACAGTCAGACAGACAGATATAAAGTCAGACAGATATACAGACAGACAGATATACAGACAGACAGATATACAGACATACAGACAGATATACAGACAGACAGATATACAGTCAGACAGATATACAGACATACAGACAGATATACAGTCAGACAGACAGATATACAGTCAGACAGATATACAGACATACAGACAGATATACAGACAGACAGATATACAGACAGACATATATACAGCCAGACAGATATACAGACAGACAGATATACAGTTAGACAGATATACAGACATACAGACAGATATACAGACAGACAGATATACAGTCAGACAGATATACAGACATACAGACAGATATACAAACAGACAGATATACATTCAGACAGATATACAGACATACAGACATATATACAGACAGACAGATATACAGTCAGACAGATATACAGTCAGACAGATATACAGACAGACAGATATACAGACAGACAGATATACAGTCAGACAGACATATATACAGTCAGACAGACATATATACAGTCAGACAGACAGATATACAGTCAGACAGATATACAGATATACAGACATATATACAGACAGACAGATATACAGTCAGACAGATATACAGACAGACAGACAGATATACAGTCAGACAGATATACAGACAGACAGATAGATATACAGTCAGACAGATATACAGACAGACAGACAGATATACAGACAGACAGATATACAATCAGACAGACATATATACAGTCAGACAGATAGATATACAGACAGACAGATATACAGTCAGACAGATATACAGACATACAGACAGATATACAGACAGACAGATATACAGTCAGACAGATATACAGACAGACAGATATACAGTCAGACAGACAGATATACAGTCAGACAGACAGATATACAGTCAGACAGACAGATATACAGTCAGACAGACAGATATACAGTCAGACAGATATACAGTCAGACAGACAGATATACAGTCAGACAGATATACAGACAGACAGATATACAGTCAGACAGATATACAGACAGTCAGATATACAGTCAGACAGACAGGTATACAGTCAGACAGATATACAGACAGACAGACAGATATACAGTCAGACAGATATACAGACAGACAGACAGATATACAGACAGACAGATATACAGTCAGACAGACAGATATACAGTCAGACAGATATACAGACAGACAGACAGATATACAGGCAGACAGATATACAGTCAGACAGACAGATATACAGTTAGACAGACATTGTTAATATGCTATAAGATAAGTAGAATAAACGAACGAACGAAACTCTTTATTTTCAAAGGGTTTAGAATTGGGCACGCAGGCCCGTCACACATTCTGCCCTTCTTTTCTATTTCCTCTTATATATTCTTTCATTCAACATCTCTTATGAAGCAAATCTTTGACAACAAAAGAACAATAAGCATGAAAACGCATGAAAAATAATCAAAAAATACATTACTCATTGAGGCAATGTTAAACATGGGCATTATAAATACCCAGGGAAGGCGTAACGAGCCATACATATGGGAATGTTTTTTTGGCTAGTTGTCGTTCGAGATAATTTACCATTATTATTGTCTTTGCTGTTGTTGTTTTTTTTTTTAAATAGAGGCATGTAGTCGGTCCTGAGGTAGTGTTGAAACATGTTGCGACTGTATGTATAATGATTGGTGGTGTCTTTGATTTCTTGTGAAAGATTGTTCCACAACTGAGTGGCAGAGTATGCTAAGCTTGTTTTATATACGTTTTATATAAGAATAAATGAATAAAATAATTTTATATATAGAATAAAATAATTTTATTGTTTTATATAAGAATAAATGGCCAGACAGATATACAATCAGACATACAGTCAAACAGACAGATATACAATCAGACAGACATATACACAGTCAGACAGACAGATATACAGTCAGACAGACATTGTTAATATGCTATCAGATAAGGAGAATAAATGGCCAGACAGATATACAGTCAGACAGACAGACTGATGGATTCTGATGAATGTATTTATAGATAAACCAAACATGATGATTGAATGACAGGGGATACCCTGAAAATGGTATGTTCTCAAGCGATATCCTGCAAGCGTTATATTCTGAAGTGATACCCTGCAAGCGTTATATTCTGAAGCGATACCCTGCAAGTGGTACGTTCAGACTAATAGCAGGCCAGCAATATCTTCTTAAAGATGATCTAGTGCCTTCTGGTGCACGCATTGTTATACCACAGCGCACGTATTATTTGCTCAGCGCTCATGCAAATGATGTGACGATGAAATGTATGTAATAGTCAAATGTGGGTTCGCTTACAGCTGTCAGCATAGTGACTCATGAAGACTAATCTTTCCTCCGACATTGCACAGTTTAGTGGGAACATTGCACCATTTGGGAACATTGCACGGTTTAGTGGGAACATTGTACCATTTAGTGGGAACATTGTGCACGTTATTGGGAACATTGCACGGTTTAGTGAGAACATTGTACATTTGGGAACATTGCACGGTTTAGTGGGAACATTGCACCATTTAGTGGGAACATTGTGCACGTTATTGGGAACATTGCACAGTTTAGTGAGAACATTGTACATTTGGGAACATTGCACGGTTTAGTGGGAACATTGCACCATTTAGTGGGAACATTGTGCACGTTATTGGGAACATTGCACGGTTTAGTGAGAACATTGTACATTTGGGAACATTGCACGGTTTAGTGGGAACATTGCACCATTTAGTGGGAACATTGTGCACGTTATTGGGAACATTGCACAGTTTAGTGAGAACATTGTACATTTGGGAACATTGCACGGTTTAGTGGGAACATTGCACCATTTAGTGGGAACATTGTGCACGTTATTGGGAACATTGCACGGTTTAGTGAGAACATTGTACATTTGGGAACATTGCACGGTTTAGTGGGAACATTGCACCATTTAGTGGGAACATTGTGCACGTTATTGGGAACATTGCACGGTTTAGTGAGAACATTGTACATTTGGGAACATTGCACGGTTTAGTGGGAACATTGCACCATTTAGTGGGAACATTGTGCACGTTATTGGGAACATTGCACAGTTTAGTGAGAACATTGTACATTTGGGAACATTGCACGCTTTAGTGGGAACATTGCACCATTTAGTGGGAACATTGTGCACGTTATTGGGAACATTGCACGGTTTAGTGAGAACATTGTACATTTGGGAACATTGCACGGTTTAGTGGGAACATTGCACCATTTAGTGGGAACATTTTGCACGTTATTGGGAACATTGCACAGTTTAGTGAGAACATTGTACATTTGGGAACATTGCACGGTTTAGTGGGAACATTGCACCATTTAGTGGGAACATTGTGCACGTTATTGGGAACATTGCACAGTTTAGTGAGAACATTGTACATTTGGGAACATTGCACGGTTTAGTGGGAACATTGCACGGTTTAGTGGGAACATTGCACCATTTAGTGGGAACATTGTGCACGTTATTGGGAACATTGCACAGTTTAGTGGGAACATTGCACGGTTTAGTGGGAACATTGCACCATTTAGTGGGAACATTGTGCACGTTATTGGGAACATTGCACGGTTTAGTGGGAACATTGCACCATTTAGTGGGAACATTGTGCACGTTATTGGGAACATTGCACAGTTTAGTGAGAACATTGTACATTTGGGAACATTGCACGGTTTAGTGGGAACATTGCACCATTTAGTGGGAACATTGTGCACGTTATTGGGAACATTGCACGGTTTAGTGAGAACATTGTACAGTTTAGTGAGAACATTGTGATGTTTATCCGTCAAGTATGATGATGACCATTCGTTTCATCCAGTGGGGTTGAAAGTATGGAGCCGTGAGTTCTAAGATGGCTGATATATATGGCTCGAAATGTTCTTTGACAATGTGGGCAAAGAATGCTTGACGTTCCAGGAGGAGGCTCTCCTGCAGTGGTTTTTTTGTCCAGCCTTTTTTTCACAGCTCTTGCAGTCCTGGTTGCTTCACACGTGACTGCACCCTTGCGAAGTCTCTTTAAAAAAAAGACTTAAGCTACTTTTTAGCTAAGGAAATAGCAATAGAAAAACAACTTGATGTGCCTGTTACATACCACCAAAAGAAAAGAATGACCAAATCAGTCAGAAAGCCACCAAAACCTGCTCAAGATGACTACCACCTTATGGACATACTAGAACAAGTAATTATCTGAGTCTCAGAACAGGACATAATAGATTACGCAACCACATGTATACAAAATTCAAGATTGGTGAAACAGCCATGTGCACATGTGGATTGGCGTTGCAGACGGCAAATCACATACTCCAAGAGTGCCTAAAATACAACATATTTAGGCAAACCTTCTGGCCTGGAGAAACGACAGTAGGAGATAAACTCTATGGACCACTGAGTAAACTAAAAAAAAAAGTAGACAGTTAAATTCATACAAGAGACAACGTTGTAGTTATAGATAAATTTCAAGCGAATGAAAGGAGGAGGAGGAGGAGAAGAAGAAGAAGAAGAAGAAGAAGAAGAAGAAGAAGAAGAAGAAGAAGAAGAAGAAGAAGAAGAAGAAGAAGAAGAAGAAGAAGAAGAAGAAGAAGAAGAAGAAGAAGAAGTGGAAACATTGCAAAGTTTAGTGGGAACGTCACACATTTTAGTGGGAACGTTGGACAGTTTAGTGGGAGCAGTTCGAACATTGCACTGTTCCCTACAAGTCCCAGGACATTCACCCTTTCTGGTAGGGTCATTCTAGACAACCTGTCAACTAAAGGCAACTCTAGACAACCTGTCAACTAAAGGCAACTCTAGACAACCTGTCAACTAAAGGCAACTCTAGACAACCTGTCAACTAAAGGCAACTCTAGACAACCTGTCAACTAAAGGCAACTCTAGACAACCTGTCAACTAAAGGCAACTCTAGACAACCTGTCAACTAAAGGCAACTCTAGACAACCTGTCAACTAAAGGCAACTCTAACTCAACAGGGATGTGAACATGGGTCTACCGGACAGTCGGGCAAGGGTGTAAGACCCTTCACTCTCCCACACACACACTCTCTCTCTCTCTCACACACACACACACACACACACTCTCTCTCTCTCTCTCTCTCTCTCTCTCTCTCTCTCCCACAAACACACACACACTCACATATACGTCAAATGTGAAATCCTGACTGTAGCTACAACCTTGTGTGTTGATTCCATAGTCTGTTCTACCACTGTACAAGACAGTGTGCTCCCACACAGATAGACTGAGAGACACACAAATAGACACACACTCTCTCTCTCTCTCTCTCTCTCTCTCTCTCTCTCTCTCTCTCTGACACATATACACTGGCTGTAGCTGCTACCATGTATGATCTGGCCTCTATCTATTGCAGCAACGTGCAAGTCCAGCTGCGCCAAAGTCTGTTCCTGCAACTTCCAGTGTGAGATAGACTGCACCAAACCCCAGGGAGCCTGCAAGTCCAAAGCTCCGGCAGCCAAGGACTTCGTGTGCACCGCCCAACAATTTCTGTGCAAGAAGGTCTACTGTCCCATCAAGTGTGCCTTCACCAACGTGCCCATAGCCATCCCGTCCTTACCGAAACTTGGAGATATAAAAACGGCTCTACCATCTAGTCCAGCAGATTTGTTCAAGGCGCCCAACGGTTTGCCGGCTAATCCTTTCCAGAACCCCATTCCTGGTTTCCCAGCAAACCCCATAAACAACCCGCTGTCCTTGAACCCCAAACCAGCCGATTCTGTTGCCAAGGCCGCCAAGCCATCCTTCGACTTTGGCAATGCTTTCGCAAACCCCGCGGCTAAAACCCCAAGCTTAGCAGCGGGGTTATCGCCAGATTCTGACGATAGTGAAGAAGAAGAGGAACAGCCGATAACGAAGACATTCCAAGCAGTTCCTAGTCCCCCGAAAGAACTCCCAAAACCCGTAAATCCCTTCACA
The DNA here is from genome assembly GCA_963921405.1 of Cepaea hortensis. Taxonomy (NCBI): domain Eukaryota; kingdom Metazoa; phylum Mollusca; class Gastropoda; order Stylommatophora; family Helicidae; genus Cepaea; species Cepaea hortensis. The sequence goes on from OY992890.1 coordinate 2,995,242, forward strand.
AATCCGGCAAGTTCCAAAGTCGACACCCCTACCGTCCCCACTCCCATAATTCCGCCCAAGAAGAAAGGGTTCATGTTCGGCAGTCGCCAGTAACTTTCAAACCGTGAGGACAAGTTGGGACATATTTAACATGGAGTCAAAACTGTGAAGAACGCAAAAACTCCAGCTTACACTGAGAACATATCACCAATTGATATGCCGACGCTCCTTTCTCATCTTTTGTAATTTCTTGTTGACCTTAATAAAGCATTTGGTGGATGCATTTTAGTTGTTGATATGCTATCATATAAGGAGAGTTAGTTAGTTAGTTAGTTAGTTACTTAGTTAGTTAGTTAGTTAGTCAGTTAGTTAGTTAGTTAGTTAGTTAGTTTAGTTAGTTAGTTAGTTAGTTAGTTAGTTAGTTAGTTAGTTAGTTAGTTAGTCGACAGATCATCCTCATTGCACATCGAACCATTCAGTCCATAATTGCTCGGATCCCCTCCTCAACAAATCCCACAGCGTGTAGCGGCTAACGACGCCAGTTCTGTGTTGGTTTATTACTGTTCTTTGGCTTCCTGCGTAGTGTTCTTGTTTGGCCATGCCTCTTTTAACATGCTGTTCTCGCAGTCTGACCATTGTTGTAGATTCACAGTCATCACTTTGTTCTCGTAAACGACTTACTTCTCGGAGATCTTTCAGAATGTCTGCCTGGTCCATGGCTCATCCGCCTTCCACAGTAGCCCTACCTGCAAGCCTGTCAGCCTGCTCATTCCCTTGTACACCCGCTTGCTCTGGCACAAAGATAAAACTAATCTTTGCCAGCCGAGACCGCTCCAGAGACAGCAGCCACTCTCATCGGACCTACCCCATCTCTATCCTCCTGAGCATACTCATTGAGTCACTAAGGACACATGCCCGATTGAATGTCTGTGTCTCGAGCCATGTTATTGTTTAACTTACTGCCATGGGTTCCATATTCAGGCTGCTTGTGGTCAAAGCAAAAGCCAGACTATTCCTTCATAATTTTCCCTCCGGTCTGAGCCGTAACGGCCCATGAACTTCTCACTCCTCGGACGACCGACCCATCCGTGTAAATGACAGCATCATCCTCTAAAGAATTCTCGAAGATCAGAGCCTGTACTTCCGCCTCCACAGCAGCTGGATTTTCTTGTCTTCATTTCTTGTCTAGTTGGATGCACACTGAAAAGGATGTACAGAACTCTATTGGCAGTTGTACCCATTCCTCGCCAGTTTCAAGTCCTCAAGTGAACACACCTGTTGAAGAATGTCTTCGGCTTGACCCATCCACGATTTTCCTCTTTTTAACCTGCTGCCCTATACCTTCTTAATCTCGCTATGTAGAGGATGTTGTGTGGATGTTGTATACACACAAAAAATATAAGGAGAGTGAATGGCTAGACAGATATACAGTCAGATAGACAAACATACAGACTGCTGGATATATATATATATATATATATATATATATATATATATATATATATATATATATATATATATATATATATATATATATATAGTAGGCCTCTTTCAGTCCTGAAGGACTATAGATTTGCACAGCTGGGGAGGTACCTGGCAGCACCGCTGGTGACTGTATAGTCCAATGCGAGATTGACAATCCCTGTCACAGTTTCCGCATCTGTAAGACGAGGCAAGTCCCGCAGTAAGTGACTGCGTTTTAAGCCTGTGCCGCCTATCCTCAGTTTGTTGGATCAGATTGCGCTCAAAGAGCACCAGCCCGTTTCGTAATCTCTTCTCCAGGAGCATCTGTCTGTTGCAACTCTTTCCCACGTGTCTGGATCAATTCCAAAGGCTTTCATATCTTGTTTACACACATCCCTATATCGCAGTTGGGGTCTTCCGGTTGGCCTCTTTCCTGTGGCTAGATCTCCGTATAGGAGATCTTTGGAAATACGTTCATCCTCCATTCGAGATACTTGGCCCAGCCACCGGAGGCGTCTCTGCTTGAGGAGGGTGTGCACTGTGGTAATATCTGCTCGTTCAAGCACATGTTTGTTTGTTATGAGGTCTTTCCATGTTATGCCCAGGATACGTCTCAGACATCTCATGTGGAAGGAATTCAACTTCCTTTCGTGTCTTGAGTACAGGGTCCAGGATTCAGACCCATAGAGTAGTGTGCTAACAACACAAGCTTTATATACTTGAGCTTTTGTACGCTCTGTTAGTCTATTATTCTCCCAAACTCTTTTAGCTAGCCTGGAAAATGTTGTGGCTGCCTTTCCAATGCGTTTGTCGATTTCTGTCTCTAATGAAAGATTATCTGATATTGTCGACCCCAAATACACAAACTCGTGGACGACCTTCAATTCGTAATTAGAAATTTTGATTGACGGAAGCGCACCAGTATCTTGTTCCATCACCTGTGTTTTATTTAGGCTAATGGTGAGCCCAAAGTCTTTGCAGGTGGCTGAAAAACGATCTATGAGCCGTTGGAGATCTTCTGCTTTATGAGTAGTTAGTGCTGCATCATCTGCAAAAAGTAGTTCTCTTACGCATCTTGATCTTATCTTGGTCTTTGCCTTGAGTCTTGATGGGTTAAAAAGTTTGCCATCAGATCTTGTGTGGAGGTATATGCCTTCAGTGGCAGTCCCAAATGCCTGCCTTAAGAGAACAGCGAAGAAGATACCAAAGAGTGTAGGAGCAAGCACGCAGCCCTGCTTTACTCCGCTGCTGATGCTGAATGACTGGGATGTTGAGTCGTCAAATAAAATGGTCCCCTGCATGTTTTCGTGGAATGATTTCACGAGACTAAGAAGGGTGGGTGGACATCCAACCTTTTCAAGGACCTTAAAAAGGCCGCTTCTGCTCACGAGGTCAAATGCCTTTGTGAGGTCGATGAAGGCAATATATAATGGCTTCCTCTGTTCTCTGCACTTCTCTTGGAGCTGCCGGAGTGAGAAAATCATATCGTTGGTGGACCTGTTGGGTCTAAATCCGCACTGCAATTCGGGGTAGATTCTTGCCTGTAATGCCGAGTAGGGAGATTCCGCGATAGTTGTTGCAGTCGCTTTTGTCGCTTTTGTTTTTATAAAGGGTAACGATGTTTGCGTCTTTCATATCTTGTGGTACTGATTTTTCTCTCCAGCAGAGCTGAAACATTGCATACAGTTCTGGGATGATTGTTTCTTTGCTACATTTTAAAATTTCAGGTGGAATACTATCTTTTCCAGGTGCCTTGCCGGATTTGAGAGAGTCTAGTGCTTCGCTGATTTCTGCGAGGCAAGGTTCGTTATCCAAGGCATGCATGGCGGACTTTTGATCGATGGATTCCAGAGCTTCTTCGCTGACAGTGTTATCCACTGAGTATAGCTCTGAGTAGTGTTCTACCCAGCGATCCATTTGTTTCGCTCGATCTTTTATGATTATTCCCTCAGTTGATCGCAAAGGGGCCATCTTATTATTTGATGGACCGACAGCGTGCTTGATGCCCTCGTACATTCCTCTTATATTTCCAGTGTCTGCACAAGTTTGAATTTGAGCAGAGAGCTGTAGCCAGTACCTGTTCGCACATCTTCTTGCCATCTGTTGTACTCTATTTCTGGCGGTTCGCAATGCCTGCAGTGTTTTCTCTGAAGGTGATGTTTTATACATTGAGAATGCATGTCTCTTTATCTCCAGGACTGGGAGCATCTCTTCAGAGTGTGCTTCAAACCAGTCGGTTGACTTAGTTTACTTCTTGCCAAATGTTGATAGTGCTGTATTGTAGATGGTGTCGCGAAAATGACTCCATCTCTCGGTGGAATTTCCGTTTGTGGGGCCAGGCAGAGTATCCGCTAGAGCCTGCATGAATTTGTTGACCTTCTCTTTATTTTGGGTGCCGCTGGTGTCAATGCGTGGTCTTCCTTCTGTTCGGCGTCTGTAGATTCTCTTGGGCTTTATCTTCACCTTGCTGGAGACGAGTGAATGGTCGGTGTCGCAGTCAGCACTATGATAGCTGCGAGTCAGCCGTACATTGCGAAGATTGCTGTGTTTAGTGAGCACCAGGTCGATTTGGTGCCAGTTCTTTGATCTGGGGTGCTTCCACGACACCTTGTGTTGAGGTTTCGTGTCAAAGAAGGTGTTGGTCACGCACAGATTATGGTGGCTGCAGAATTCCAAGAGACTTTGTCCATTGTCATTGATCTTCTCAACGCCAAACTGTCCTAGACATGAAGGCCAAGATTTGTGATAGGAGCCAACCCTGGCATTGATATCCCCCAGGATAAAAAGATGTTGTTTCTCTGGTGTTTCACTGACTTCTTTGCTAAGGTCGTCATAGAACTTGTCTTTAGATTCTGATGCTGCAGTTAGTGTTGGGGCGTAAACGCTTATAATACTAACTGGGCCTACCTCTGTCTGGAGTTGGAGCTTCAGTATTTTTTCAGTGCCATCACTTGGTGGTATGATGGAATTGAGCAGCTTGTTTCTGATAGCGAAGCCAACTCCATGCTCCCTGGTCTCTCCGCACGGCTTGCCATGCCAGTAGAAAGTGAAGTCCCTCTCCTTGATGCTTCCAGATTCTTGGAGTCTGGTCTCTTGCAGGGCGACAATGTCTATCCCCAGTCTTAGTAGTTCGTTGTTTATCACTGCAGTTTTGCGGGCATCCACAATCTCGTTTAGATCATCTGAGATGCCAGGGGTCATGGTTCTTACGTTCCATGTTCCCAGCCTTAGGGCCGGTTGTTTTTTTTTCTTTCTTGGTGCTAGGTGTATAGATTGCGGTCCATGTGTCAGGATTTTTCCACTAAGCTCCATACACCCTCAGGAGCAGATGAACCGTGGCGAGACAACACCTTATTGACTGGGGGCTGCCCAGCTTAGGCAGGCGGTAGCTGTCTAGTGAGATACGATGATCTCTCCCACCGTCGGAAGAAGCCCTTGGCGCCTTGCTCTACGCCAATCGAGCATTAAGACTTATAACCGGCAAATGCTGCTTCCCGTGTTGTGTCACCGCTTTATGCGGTGCTGAAGTGACCTCTTCAGGGCACAAGCCTGGGCAATGGAAATCGGAGAACCAGCTGTTTCCCAGTAGCAGGTTCCCCCTCTCCACGTCGCCGATGTTGACCAAGGGAAAGGCAGTAGCCAATGCAACTTGGCATCGGTGCCGTCGGAGGAGTTGCCAGAACTATGTTGTTTACAACATAGAACTGCCTTAGGGACTCCATCTCCGGATTTGTCCTCAGGGTTTACTCCCGAAGCCTTTCCCATATGGGTATACCCACAAGGCAGCAGAGGTTTGAGATTTAGAGTTCCCTCTCTTAGAAGAGATACCAACCAAGGCTGACGAGCCTCCTCTGCCCGGGACTCAATAAGGAGGGAAGTCTACCATTCTTCCTTCCTGGCAGTGACCATACTGATCGGATGACTGTAGCCATTGTCTCTACTGAGAGATCCTCTGCCCACCGTCACCGACTTGAAACCATAACCAACAACTATCTGTCGGCTGCTCCCAAGTCCAATCCCCCACCTGCTCGCATGGCTTCACGTTACCCTGTTGGGGGGGGGGGGGGGGAGGGGCTACTCCACCTTGTCCAAGGGTGTCCCGTAGGCTAGCGGAGGGAAGGGGGCACCTTACTTCTCCTTTGATAGGGTATACCCCTACCCCGCTACCCAAGGGTGTCCCGTAGGCTAGCGGAGGGAAGGCGGCACCTTACTTCTCCTTTGATAGGTGGTACCCCTACCCCGCTACCCCTATATATTTTAGGGCTGCGGAAGTTAACGATTAATTAATCGATTAATCCTTAATTTTGTTTGACGATTAATTTTATTTTAAACGATCAATCGAAAACCTTTCTCCCATCACGTATAAAATGAACCGGATGTCGAAAAATTGTCGGACATTTTAAACATAGTGCTGCAAACACAACCGAGTTGCAAAATTATACTGAGTCACCATTGTGTAAGCTGCAGCAAGATGTACCAACAAGATCAAACAGTATGTTTATTATGCTACAGAGGCTTCTACAGGGCAGAGAAGCATTAACTGTTTACATGGCAGATGAAAAGAAGCAATACAAAGGTCCAAAACTGTCAGATTCAGATTGGGAGAAGATTTCGAAATATGTCAAAGTTTTGGACTTATTCTGCCAGACCACTGTCTTGCTTGGCGGTCAAGATTATGTTTCATGTAGCTGTGTATTGCCACTGCTGTCATCGTTGACAAAGCATATGACTGTACACGATGATGATCCGGGCTACATAGCTCAATTTAAGGCAGCATGTATTAATGACTTCAGTGAACGTGTAGCTAATATGACAAGTATTTAAATAATACAGATTGCAACAGCACTTGATCCACGCTATAAATACCTGAAGTGTTTGTCAAAAGGTGCAAACGAACCAACTTGGTCACGTATTGAACAACAAATAGCAGTTAATGTTCATGATGAGCAGATGGAGACTACTGCAACGAATGGTACTGACATTGACAATGACAATATGTGAATCAAATGAAGAGTGTATTAAGCTAATTGAGTCTGAAATGGATAAGAAAGTTGCTGAATCGGTTGACCCTTTACAATGGTGGCAACTTAATGAACATCGATATACAAAATTGGCATTCCTTGCCAAGACCACTCTGTGCATACCGGCTACCTCAGTTCCATGTGAACGATTGTTCAGCTCTGCTGGTTATATTGTTAATAAGACGCGCTCGTCACTTGAAGCAAATACTGTCAACATACTCGTCTGTTTGCATAGTTTGGTTATTAGATGACATATGAATAAGACAATCCCGTGTTATTTAGATTTTTGGCAAATACGACTATAATGTGAGTTATATGACTATAATTGTTTTGCTTTAATCGAAATTAACGATTAATGAATCGTTTAATTTTTCAAAAGTTAACTATTAAATTTAAATTAATCGGTAGCAGCCCTAACACACACACACACACACACACACACACACACACACACACACACACGCACGCACGCACGCACGCACGCACGCACGCACGCATATATATATATATATATATATATATATATATATATATATATATATATATATATATATATATATATATATATACACACACACACACACATAAGGGTCGTTCATTTAACACCCGTTCCAATTGCTTTAATACAAAAGAATGAAAGAAACATTAACAGGTGTGGTAGAATTAAACAAAGCATTCATTTTGAATGAATTATGTACCATTGGTTGGTTAGAAGAAGTCGCCGTAGGCATTCAGGCAAGCATCCCATTGCTTAGGTAAGTGGCGAATGCCGTCCGCAAAAAAGGATTATGTTTGCTCACTGAACCAAGTAAATACCGCGTTCATTACGTCTGCACCTGTGTGAAATCGTTGCCTCTTGAGAGCTCTTTTTAGAGGTCCGAACAAATGAAAATCACATGGTGACAAATCAGGACTATAAGTTGGATATTGCAGAATTTCCCACTTCTTCCAAGCTAATGCACAATCTTTGCGACATGCGTACGAGCATTATCGTGCAACAAAATCATACAACGAGAAAGCATGCCGGGTCGTTTATTCTTGATGGCTTTTTGCAGCTTGTCTAGTGTTTCCAAGTAGAGGATAGAGTTGATGTTGACACCAGGTTCTTTAAAATCGGCCAACAATAGCCCTTCATGGTAAAAAAAAAATGCGCTCAGCATAACCTTACCAGCAGAAACCTGTACTTTGAATTTTTTGGCTTTTGGTGATCCAGCATGCTCTCTCTTTTGCTGCGCGGCTCAAAGTGGTGGCACCATGATTCATCGCCTACAACTATGCGGAAGAGAAATGCATCACCCTCCACTCTGTAACGCAGCAAGTGGTTCAAACACCATCCCAAGCGTCCCTCTTTCTGGTGGTCGGTCAACATCCGTGGTACCCACTGTGAACACACCTTCCGATATTGCAGTTTCTTACGAACGACCGTTTGAATTGTCCCAATTGACACATCAAATTCTTTCACAAGCGAACGTATGCTTCGACAACGGTTCATCTGTCTGCTGCATCAATTTCGGCGATGGTGTTTTCTGTTGCAACAATATGCGCTTGACCTGGCCGTCGAAGATCTGTCGTGAACTGACGTCCTTTCCGAAACATTCGTGCCCAGTCTGTCACTGTTGTCTTCGACACACATTTGTTACCATACGCTGCCTGCATTCTTCGATGAAATTCCACTGGTCGACATCCTTCAAATGAAAGAAACTGAATCACCGCCCTTTGAGCTTCTTTGAATGGATTTTGGATCAACCCGGCCATTTCCTCAACGGTCAGAAACAGAACCTATGCATCATGAGACGATAAGCACGTGCTCTTTTATTCATTGGTCAGTACTTATCACATGATTATGACATGATCGTGTTTAACGTCCACCGTACCACGTCTCCACTGTACCATGTCTCCACTGTACCACATCTCCACTGTACCACGTCTCCACTGTACCACGTCTCCACTATACCATGTCTCCACTATACCACATCTCCACTGTACAACATCTCCACCGTACTACATCGACACTGTACCACGTCTCCACTGTACCATGTCTCCACTATACCACGTCTTCACTGTACTACGTCTCCACTGTACCATGTCTCCACTATACCACATCGACACTGTACCACGTCTCCACTGTACCATGTCTCCACTATACCACATCTCCACTGTACCACATCTCCACCGAACTACATCGACACTGTACCACGTCTCCACTGTACCATGTCTCCACTATACCACATCTCCACTGTACCACATCTCCACCGTACTACATCTCCACTGTACCACATCTCCACTGTACCACGTCTTCACTGTACCACGGGCGACGGGCGGTTGTGTTGTTTTGTGTTCGTTAACTTTTTCGCGTAGGGGATGGATTTATTCATCTCTTGCGTGTAATTGGTGTGCCAGGATGTAAAACCAGGAGTTTCTACTCAAGATCTGCGCGGGTGCTACGGAGTTCGTGCATCGAGCGAAGCCATCCTTGGGTTAATTTTCAGCAGCGTGTGTGGTGTTCTCAGTCTGTGTTTACGTTTTTTTTTCAACATGGCGGAACAACGTGTTTTCTTCGTGCGGTCAGCAGTCAACATACCGAAGCGGCGTGGTAGCCGCGCAGGGAAAAAGAAGCAAGGTAAGCGTGGAGGTTTGAGGCGTTTTAGACTCAAGTGTCACCGACTAGGACTCAGGAATATCCGTATTCTATATTGGAACTGTGCCAGTGTAAAACAACGGGGCTCTATTTTAGAAACCCTAGTTTACAGGAATAATAATAATAATAATAATAATAATAATAATAATAATAATAATAATAATAATAATAAGTCTTTATTTTCAAAGGGTTAAGAATTGGGCACGCAGGCCCGTCTGACATTCTGCCCTTCTTCTCTATTTACGACATTGTAGCACTCCAGGAGACGAGACTGGGCGATCAGCTACTCCAAATTGCCAGCTTCAAATGTTTCTACAACAGACGACATCTGGGAATGGCGATTCTCGTTCGCGACAGCATGGTGGCGTCAGAGCTAGACATGTCCAGTTGGGACAGTGACGATATACAAATACAGGCGTTGAGAGTTCATTCCAGTATACCATTCATGGTGGTTAATGTTTATGCCCGCAATGCCAGTGTGGACGCCCAGAAGTGGCAGTGCTTAAGTGGCATATTAGGCCACGAGAGAAATGTTATTTTCTGTGGTGACTTCAACGCTAAAGGCAGATCATGGGGAAACACTTCCTCCAATACACAGGGGGAGGAGCTCGAGACTGCACTGGAAACCATCGACCTGGTTTGTATCAACAGTGGCTGTGTCACCAGGACAGCAAGCCGTCCGGGCGATGAGGACAGTGCTATTGATCTGGCGCTAGTTTCACCTTCACTCACTACAGTGTGTAGATGGGGTGTCCTAGGACACCATGGCAGCGACCACCACCCGTGCAGCATACTGGTGGAGAAAGGCAGAACCAGGCAGCACAAGCTTAAGGTAAAGACGTTCCAGTATGACAGTACAGGGCAAGATGTGGTGAGTAAAATAAGACGTGACAAGCGCAGAACATTTCAGGGCAAAAAAAAAAAAGCTGGGAGCAGCCACCGTGGTGGAGTTTCGAGGTGGAGAAGGCTTGGGTGGATAAGCGTAGTGCTGTAAGGAGATGGCAAAATGCCAAGAAGAACAGTGCTAGTCATCCTAGTCCCTGCTTGCACTTAGAAAGAGAGATGCACACAAAAGTAAGCTACTTCAAAAAACTGGTCAAGGTTGTTAAAAGCGAAAAATGGGCAGAGGTGTGTCAAAGAGTAAGCACAGACAAGTCACTGAAATTGTTCTGGCGACTACATAAAAGCATGAGTGGTGTAGTCAAGAATAAGAGCATTTCTGACTTCCAAGGTGCTGACCTCATCTGGCAGAGGACTGACGAGGATAAGGGCAAAGCCCTCTTTGAACGCTACCTTGAGCAAGGCAACCAGACAGACATGGGAGGCCGAAATCTGGTCAAGGAGGTCACCTCAGACAGATGCAAGGCCCAGAACACTTCGGATGAAGACACAGTGACAGTGAAAGAAATCAAGGCTGTGCTTCGACGATCAAAAAACAGTGCTCCAGGTCCTGATGGCATAAGATACGACGACATAAATAGGTGTACCGACAATGAACTAGAGAAACTAACAGACATGTACAACAACAGTATAGGGAGTGCTAGCATCAAGGAGGAATGGTTACACAGCTATCTGATTCCCTTGCCGAAGCCTGACAAAGACCACAAAAAAATTCAGGGATATCGAATTATAACCATGCAGAATACAATAGGCAAGCTGCTGGAGAAGGTAATTGCCAGGAAAATATCAAGCCAACTAGAGAGGCAAGGTGTTTTCCCACCCACCCTGGGTGGGGACCGTCCAAAGAGAGAAACCTGGACCAATGCAGCAGTCTTTGCCCAGGATGTCTATGAAGGTTTCCACTCAGGCACTGAAACCGTTGCTGCAGCGATTGATCTTGAGGACGCATACAACAGAGTACCACTGGATTTTTTAATGTTTCAGCTTCTCGAACTAAACGTAAGTCCATTCCTCCTTAGTTGGATCGCTGCAGCCCTCTTCCAACGGAAAGTAGTTTTTAGATGTGGCAGTTGGACTTCGGAACCAACAACAATATATCCTGGCCTACCACAGGGATCACCATTATCTCCGGTACTGTTCAACGCCTACACAGTGAGAATCACCAGTGAGCAGATCACTGGACCTGGCAGGACATTGTCATATGCCGATGATGTTTTAGTGTATCGTCAGGGGAAGGATAGAGAGGAGGTTGCTGTGGAACTACAAACCGAACTCAATCGCATAAGTACTTGGTGTGATGAAGCTGGGGCAATGGTCAACCCAACAAAGGCAACAGTGACTTGGTTCTCGTTGAATAATCATATTGTCAACACTCCAACACCAACTGTAATGCTGTGTTCAGAGACGGTGGAAAGAACGCAGGCAATGAATTACCTGGGGATACGGTTTGATCGAAGCCTTGCTTATAATGTGCACATAGACCAGGTGATAACAAAGGCCAAGCGGGGTTTGGCAGCGATGCGGGTGATGGCGGCAGCAAACTGTGAGCAGCGCCATCTATGTCTTCTGTACGAGGGGTTGGTCATGTCTGTTTTGGAGTATGCAATGGCAATCCTGACTCTCAGCCATAAGCAGATAGAAAGGATGGAAAGGATACAGAATGAAGCTATGCGCATTATTCTTGGATGTACAAGAGATACAGCATGCAGGGCGATGCGCTACCTTCTTGGTTTTCCAACCATTGAAGAGAGAATACAAGGTTGCAGGGCACGCGCCTACCTCAGAATTAACGCAAACACACAACATCCACTGCATAGTGAAATTAGGAAGGTGAAGGGCAGCAGGTTAAAAAGAGGACGGTCGTGGATGGGTCAAGCCGAAGACATTCTTCAACAGGTGTGTTCACTTGAGGACTTAGAACCCGGCGAGTAGTGGGTGCAAGTGCCAACAGACTTCTGCACATCCTTTTCAGTTTGCATCCAACTAGATAGAAAATGCAGAAATGAAAATCCGGCTGCTATTGAGGCTGAAGTACAAGCGTTGATTTTCGAGAATTCGCTAGACGGTGACGCGGTCATCTACACAGATGGGTCGGTCGTCCGACATGTGAGAAGCTCATGGGCCTTTACAGCTCGGGCCGGAGGGAGAATTGTGAAGGAGGACTCTGGTGCTTTCACTGAAACCACAAGTAGCCTGACCATGGAAGTCATGGCAGTAAGTAAAGCAATAACATGGCTCGAGACACAGACATTCATTAGGGCTTGTTTCCTTAGCGACTCAATGAACATGATCAAGAGGATAGAGGAGGGGTCGATCCGAAGAGAATGGTTGCTGCCTTTGGAGCGGTCTCGACTGGCAAAGATTAGTTTCATCTTCGTGCCAGGGCATGCGGGAGTACAAGGAAATGAGCGGGCTGACAAGCTCGCAGGTGAGGCTACTGTGGAGAGCGGACGCGCCATGGACCAGGCCGACATTCTGAATGCTCTACGAGAAGTGAGACTTTTGCGAGAACCAAGTGATGACTGTGAATCTACAACAATGGCCAGACTGCGAGAGCAGCAAATTAAAAGAGGGGTGGCCAAACAAGAACACTACGCAGGAAGCCAAAGAAGATTTATAAACCAACACAGAACTGGCGTCGTTAGCCGCTACACGTTGCGGGATTTGCTGAGGAGGGGATCCGAGCACTTATGGACTGAATGGTTCGATGTGCAATGAGGATGATCTGTCGACTAACTAACTAACTAACTTCACTGTACCACGTCTTCACTGTAGATGTAGCAGTCTTCGTGACCAAGTGATTGCAACGCCTGCCTCGCACTCCGAAGGTGGTGGGTTCGATTCCGTTTGGTACAGGAGCGCAATTTTTTGAACACTATTTTTGGTCGTCGCTGGTGTTACGGAGTTTGTGCTTTGTGAGACTCCTTCGGTAGGCTGAAACAATTATTGAATGATAGGGGTAGTAAGCCAAACATAATTACAGGTAATTATTACTTACAAATTACTTGAGCATAGCCTACGATGGGTAGCATTGTGATGTTCTGTTGTGATAATTTGGTGTGTCCAGTGTGTGCCGCGTGGTTACACATCTGCTGCACACGCGTGATCCGGGACTGTTTCCGGATCCGGTCAGGGATATGCACTACTGACGAGCTCAAACGAGGGCGAAACTCGAGTATAGTGCTTCCATATTGACGTGGATAGGCCTTAGGTTCATAACAGAATGCGATCGGCGTTGCCAGTAGTGGGTTGTGCTCAATATTTAAATTTCAAATCCCGAAACAACCACATAATCAATTGATTATTGCTCACTGGATTTAGGAGGCCTGGTGTTCCTTGCCAGTGAGAAGTCCTGATCGTTCGGGTCCCATCGATTGACGGACGTCGGTCGCGGCGATTGGGCAATCTTGAGCATAGCCTACGATGGGTAGCATTGTGATGTTCTGTTGTAATAATTTGGTGTGTCCAGTGTGTGCCGCGTGGTTACACACCCGCTGCACACGCGTGATCCGGGACTGTTTCCAGATCCGGTCAGGGATATGCACTACTGACGAGCTCAAACGAGGGCGAAACTCGAGTATAGTGCTTCCATATTGACGTGGATAGGCCTTAGGTTCATACCAGAATGCGATCGGCGTTGCCAGTAGTGGGTTGTGCTCAATATTTAAATTTCAAATCCCGAAACAACCACATAATCAATAATTACAGGTAACAACGATTGAATGACAGGACAGATAAACCAAACATAAATACAGCATACAATGATTGAACGACAGGGGAGATAAACCAAACATAAATATAAGGGAGATAAACCAAACATAAACACCGAAAACAATGATTGGATGACAGGGGGGAGATAAACCAAACAATAATGACACAATCATCGAATGACAGGGAAGCTAATCCAAACATAAATATAGGAAACAATGATTGTATGAAAGGGGGGATTAATCAAACATAAATACAGGAAACATTGATTGAATGAAAGGGGAGATTAACCAAACATAAATGAAGGAAACAATGATTGAATGAAAGGGGAGGTAATCCAAACATAAATACAGGAAACAATGATTTAATGGCAGAGTAGATAAACCAAATATAAATACAGGAAACAATTATTTAATGATGGGGGAGATAAACCAAACATAACCATATTATTGATTGGTTGTTTCGGGATTTGAGATTTAAATATTGAGCACAACCCACTACTGGCAACGCCGATCGCATTCTGGTATGAACCTAAGGCCTATCCACGTCAATGTGGAAGCACTAGACTCGAGTTTCGCTCTCGTTTGAGCTCGTCAGTAGTGCATATCCCTGACCGGATCCGGAAACAAGCCCCGGATCACGCGTGTGAAGCAGATGTGTAACCACGCACACACACTGGACCTAACCACACATAATCACATGAAACAATGATTAAATAACAAGGGAGATACACCAAACATAAATAAAGTACATAGGCATAACATAGGCAGAACTGAGCGACATTTACATTGCAGGGTTTCGGAACATATTCCGAATTGGTTGGACAAAATACTACACACAGAAGATGGTAGCCTAGGCAGGCCGACACACCGGAAAAGTCTGGCTTCATCGGTCGGGAGACATGTGCTCGAGACTGCTCACGTGGTTGAAAGAGACAGTGCCTTCCGTGTGTTGTTCAACACACAAAGTAGTCGATTGTTAAAGTTTGCTGAAGCTATACTAATCAACCTTCGTAAGCCGTCCTTGTGTAAGCAGAAAGATATGTTAGTCAGTTTAAAATTACCGTGGTAGACAATCGACATTACTGTGCGAACATGTGTATATTTCAGTTTGAAGGATTTATCTAGTTAATTCACGTAAGTTGTGTGATTTCTGCAGTATGTGCCTGACGAGATGCAGCGAAATATGCCAGGCAATAAATCGTGCAATCTATTGTTTGTGTCTTCGTTATTCAAAACTAGCTGACCCGGCCCGGCTTCGCCCAGGCCCTAGAGGGGATCTATCTATCTATCAGTCTGTCTGTCTGCTTGTTTGTCTGTCTGTCTGTCTGTCTGGCTGACCCGGCCCGGCTTCACCCAGTCCCTGGTGGGGAGCATCTCATTTAATTAATATAAATAGTCATATAAGCTCTCCCGTTCCCGACTATCTGTCTGTCTGTCTGTCTGACCGGGCCCGGCTTCACCCAGTCCCTGGTGGGGAGCATCTCATTTAATTCATATACGTAGTCATATAAGCTCTCCCGTTCCCGACTGTCTGTTTATCTGTCTGTCTGTCTGTCCCGGCCCGGCTTCACCCAGTCCCTGGTGGGGAGCATGTCATTTAATTCATTCATATAAGTAGTCAAATAAGCTTCCGTTCCCGACTATCTGTCTATCTATCTGACCCGGCGTGGTTTCGCCCAGCTCCTGACGCACAGTAACTTAAAAGAATGTCCTTCCACACACCATTCATTATTTTTAATGAAAACTGAACCGACATGACAGTTGATAAGTTTTGTAAGCAGAAAAAGATGGGTTAAAATGTTATGCGTAATGCATTATTTTTATGCAAACTTTAAAAAAACCTTAAAGATTATATCATTATTTAATATAACTCACATGCCTAAAAATAACTATAGACAAAGAGTTTAACAATAGTGCAGGTAAGTCCAACAATATGACTATAAAGTATATAGAAATGTTATTAAAAGTTATGCCCCTTGAAATAACTTTTCTAGAGTGAAGTCCCCCTGCTATATAGACATTATATAATGAAAATGGAAAAGTAAATGTTATTAAATAAGTAGAAGATTTTACATTAAGAAATTATTATAGTCGGTTGCACAGGAATGAAAGGAAGACGTGTAGAAAATTTCATCTCAATCGGATGTACCGTTATCGAACGCATCCAATACATAAATCCCCACACACAAACATACACTCTGTTTTATAGATATAGATAAATAAAGTAAACGATGACTGAATGACAGGGAAGATAAATCAAAGATAAATACAGAAAACAAAGACTGGATGACAGGGGGTATAAACCAAACATAAATACATGAAACAATGATTGAATGACAGGTGAGATACGCCAAACATAAATACATTAAACAATGATTGAATGACAGGGGAAATAAACAAACATAAATACACGAAACAATTATTGAATGACAGGGGAGATAAAGCAAACATAAATAAGGAAACAATTATTGAATGACAGGGAAGATAAACCAAACATAAATAAGGAAACAATGATTGAACGGCTGGGGAGATAAACCAAATATAACTACAGGAAACAATGATTCAGTGACAGGGGAGATTAATCAAACATAAATAATGAAACAATGATTGAATGACAGAGAAGATTAAAAAAAATATGTTTGCATATCCTTTACAGGACATCGCTGTCAACATCAGCATCTTTCAGCTGATTGTTGATCTCTTGGCAAGATTACGCGCAGTAGTTTGCCATTGCTTTCTGAGTGGCCGGCTCATTATCCCGCAAGTCACGAGCGCGGGTAGAACCGCAACCAATTCTCGCACGCTGCGAGAGCCTGCGTGGATACACGGGATTACGGAGAAAGTATTGTAACCCCTCGGCCAGAGAGACCGGCCAGAGAAGATTAATGAAACATAAATTCAGAAAACGAAGACTGGAAGACAGGGGAGATAAACCCATCAAATATATAGGAAACGATGATTGAATGACAGGGGAGATTCATCAATCATAAATACAGAATACAAAGACAGGATGACAGGGTGATAAATCAAACATAAATACATAAAACAATGATCGAATGACAGGGGAAATAAACCAAACATAAATACAGGAAACAATGATTGAATGAAAGGGGAGATAAAATAAACATAAATAAGGTAACGATGATTGAATGACAGGGTAGATGAACCAAACATAAATAAGGAAACAATGATTGAATGGCCGGGGAGATAAAACAAACATAACTACAGGAAACAATGATTGAATGTCAAGGAAGATTAATCAAACATAAATACAGAAAACAAACACTGGATGACAGGGGAGAGTAATCAAACAATAATTCAGAAAACAAAGAATGGAAGACAGGGGAGATAAACCCATCCATATATAGGAAACGATGATTGAATGACAGGGGAGATAATCATCATCATCATCATTAAGTGCCGTGCCGGCTGGCGTAGGCGTTCATGGCTCTCCACAGATCTCGGTCTTTGGTTTTCTGGATCAACTCTGCTGCTGATATTCCTCCGTGCCACCGTCTCAATCCATCCAGCATCACTTCTCTTGGTCTACCTCTGCCTCTCTTCCCCTCGATCTTTCCAGTTGTTACGATGTTCTCCAATGCCTCTCTTCTCATCACATGACCGAAGAAAGATGTTTGTCTCTGTCTTATTGTTGTATATAATGTTCTAGTTTCATTAGCCTGTTTCAGGCAGTCGTCGTTAGTTACTCTGGCAGTCCAAGGAATTCGCAACATTCGTCTCAGGAATCACATCTCTGTTGCTTCTAATTTCTTCTTAATGTGTTCATTTACATTCCAAGATTCACTGCTATACAGCAAAACTGGTTCTACATAGCATTTCAGCACTCTCTTTCTTACATTCAGTGATAGTGACTTATTGCATAAGATACTCTTCATTTTCTGAAATGCGGCTTTTGCCTGCCCTATTCTGCTCCTAATCTCTGTTGTACATCTTCCATCTGATGTTATAAGTGCCCCTAGGTATCTAAAATTATCAACTTG
Source organism: Cepaea hortensis (assembly GCA_963921405.1). Lineage (NCBI taxonomy): Eukaryota > Metazoa > Mollusca > Gastropoda > Stylommatophora > Helicidae > Cepaea > Cepaea hortensis. The sequence continues at coordinate 3,012,955 of OY992890.1, forward strand.
GTTAAGGATTTTCCCTTCTATTTCTATGTCACATTTTGGTGTCACCATTTTCTTTGATATTACCATTGTTACTGTTTTCTTGATATTCAAGGAGAGTCCTTTCCTTGCACTCTCTGTTACTACAACGTCTAATAATTGTTGTAGGTCTGTTGAATTATCCGCCACCAATACTGTGTCATCTGCATAGCGTATATTATTTATATTATAACCCCCAACTAGTATTCCTGGCATCTCTTTGATCTCTCTCATTATTACTTCGCTATACAGGGAGAAAAGATCTGGTGACAAGACACACCCTTGTCGTACTCCTAGCTTTATCTGTTCGTAACTACCCTCTTTATTTCCCATTTTAATTGCTGCTACTTGGTTCCAGTAAACATTCTTTATTATTCTTAAATCTTTTCCATCAGTGTTGATATCTTCCAAAATTTTAATAATTTCATCATGTTTTACTTTATCAAATGCCTTAGTATAATCTATGAAGCACAAATATATGTCTCTCTGTTTCTCTATTGATCTTTCTATTAGTGTCTGTAATGTATAAATTGCATTGTTTATGCCCTTTCCTTCCACAAATCCATACTGTTCTTCACTAATTTCCATTTTTATTTTCTTTTTGGTTCTTCTCATTATGATTCTGAGTAGAAACTTAGTGATATGGTTTATAAGGTTAATTGTACGAAAATCTTCACAATCAATTGCTCCTGGTCTTTTTGGTATAGCTATAAATACAGCTTTCAGCATATCACTGGGTAAATATCCACTGCTGTAAATATCATTCAACATTTTGGTTAATATATCTACTCCAAATTCTCCCAATACTTCTAATTCTTCTATTGTGATTTCATCTGGCCCAGCTGTTTTTCCTTTCTTCATAGGTTTCATAGCGTTAGCGACTTCTTCTTTCAGAATAGGTGGACCTTCTAAGTTACTATCTTCTGTTAATTCTTCCCTTTCTCCTTCATATAATTCTCTTATATACTCATTCCACCTCTTCATTATAGCAGCTTCCTCTAATATTATCTTTCCTGTTTTTGATTTCAAACACCCTGTATTTATTCTTATTTTTCTTCCTGTAAGCTCACTGATTTGTCTGTGCATATTTTTTGTATCTTTAATGGAATTTAATTAAATTTTTTTTGCATTGCTCGTTTAACCAACTTTCTTTAGCCTGCCCACATTTCTCTTTTATTTCTTTATTTATCTTAGCGTATTCTTGTTTGTCATTTTTACTCTGTTTTCTTTTGTCCATCAGTTTTAAGATATCTTCATTCATCCATTTTTTCTTAGCTATTTTGCCTCTCTCCGGTAATACTTCTTTGCTAGTTTGATGGATGGAGTCCCTTAACATTTCCCATTGTTCATCTATACTCTGTATTTTAGTTATTGCATTGTACCTATTTTTCACAGTCACTCTGTATTGTTCTTGCATTTCTTTATCTATTTTCAGAACCTCTTTATTAAGTCTCATGTTCTTAACAATTTTTTTCCCCTCTCTTTAATCTTACTTTTATTTGTCCACATAGTGGTACATGATCACTATTACAGTCAGCACCAGGCATTGTCTTTACATTAATTAAAGCATTTCTAAATCTTTTATTAATTAGTATGTAGTCAATTTGGTTGCGTATTTTCTTATCAGGGCTTATCCATGTGTACAGTCGTCTTTTATGGTGTTTAAACCATGTGTTTCCAATTATCATATCATTGATATTTGCCCATTCTATTAGCTTTTCCCCTCTTTCATTTCTTGTACCTAAACCATAATTCCCCACTACATCCTCCATTTTTCCCTTTCCTACTTTTGCATTAAAATCACCAAGTATTATTTTTATTTCTTGTGATCCAATTTGAGCCATCGCCATTTCTATTTCGTCGTAAAAGTGTTGTATTTCTTCATCACTACTGCTTGCTGTTGGTGCATATACTTGTATAATATTTATGTCTATTGGTTTGCCTTTGATTTTTACCATAATAACTCTATCTGAAATACACCAGTATCCATTAATTGACTTGGCTGTTTTTTCGTCTAATATTATTCCTACACCTTTTTCATGTGTATCCCCTCCAGAATAAATTATTGTGTGACTGTCAGCTATAATTTTGCCCGATCCCTTCCATCTCATCTCACTAACGCCTAGTATATTCATTTTCATGCTATCCATCTCTCTTAGAACACTGGTCAACTTTCCTAGCTCATTTAATGTCCTTACATTCCATGATCCTACTCTAAATTTATTTATTTTAGTTAAGATTTTGCCATCAGTAGCTGGATGACGGTCTGGTGTCACCTGTGGCTCATGACTGTCCCTACCGGACGAGGATGCCCTAAGACAGCCATTAACGTCCTTCACTAACTTTGATATATGTTTTGCCATGAAGTCTTGGGAAGATAATGTGGTGGTTTCCCCTTGCCTTCCACATCCACATGGTGGTCTTTTTACCTCTGCCTTTGACAGCCATTTCCGACTGTAAGGACAAGTGAGTGCCCTGCTCTGCTCAGCTGCAGAGTTGTCCACTTATTCCGGTGGATACTCGGTCCCCAGAGCTGTGTTAGCCACACCGTAGTGTGTTTCCATCCTCTACCGCGGGGAGGTGCAGTTGGGATTTTCCCTTCCTAAAGTTATGGTCTCTGACCAATGTCACCCTAGCCCAAACTGTTAGTATAAAGGATACAAACGGGCACAACGAAGCCAGAGAGGATTAAGACAAATACAAACATCGGTTAGTTGAATACAAACTGGAATAAGATAAATGAGAATTGGAACAACTAACAAGTATAGAACAATCAAATACAACAATTAAATACAACAATCAATCAGAACAAAATGATTGTCATCAGAACTGTCATTTATTCAAACACAAAGCGGAACTATCATGAGAGCTGCTATTTGTTATGTAAATATATCAGCAACCTGAACATATGACTTAATGAATATATACACATTTTAGCGGGGCTTTGTAGCCGCGCCACCCAAGCAAACAGTAATACGAACAAGTCTACATCGTGCTCGCTGTCAGTTGAGGGCCCATGGCCAACTGGTGGGATGACAGGCTGTAGCAGAGGTGGAACTGGGTTCGGGGGCCTGGACACACGGCTCACGTGGTAAAGTTACAAGTGAGAGTATGTATATGTGTGTTAGTGTGTAGTGTGTTCACAAACATTCACCTTCAGGTATGTATACAGATATAAAAGTTCCTGTGGTGGTTGTAAAGTGGACACAAAAGTACATCTTCATTAAAATAACTATCTCAAAATAGTGTAGTACAATCTGGAATTGATGACGTCATCTGTGGTTGTCATAGCGACACGCAGCCACTGTTGCTACCGCTCGTTGTCATGGAGATAGCGTCGTCAGGTCCTACTGGATCCCTAAGATAGACAGTGGGGGGGGGGGGGACACACACACATAAAAATCGACCTCTGTGGACAACACATTAAAATAGACATCTGTGGGGAAAACACATTACATACATTTGTGGAAAGTACATTAAAATAAATAATTCTGGAAATTACATCAAAATAAATAATTCTGGAAAACACATTAATATAGACATTTGTGAAAATATACATTAAAATAAATATTTGTGGAAAACATATAAAAATAGAGAGTTGTAGAAAACACATTAAACAGATAATTGTGGAAAACAAATTAAATAGACAGTTGTGAAAAAGACATTAAAATAACATTTGTGCAAATGTCTGCCCAACCCAGCACTTGCGCCTGTTCATCTTGAACCCTTGGTTCGCTGGGATTCGTTTAGTTCATTTCATAAGCTCCACATTTGTGATTCTGTCATACCATTTTATTGCTTCTATTTTCTGCAGACACCAGTGAATGAATGCTCGTAGTTTATTTGTCAATGGATTCATCGTTTCCTGTGTTTCTGATCCACATAGTAGCAAGACAGTGGTCAGACAGTTGTCAGACAGTAGCCACACGTGAAGACAGACAGTGCTATCCTAGTTTAGCGACCGATTGTCTCCGAAGGTTCTTTATTGTGCGACCCCCATGGCTGTGGTTGGACAACACCCTACCCGTGTTCTGTACCCCATGAAATGTTCTGTTCTCTGTCTACCAAACACAGTGCCCAGATCATCATGCAACGAAGCGGGTGACAGAATGAGGCAATGAAGCAATAGGGAAGGGACATAAGACCACATAACAGAAAAAAAATAAACGAAGGAAGACAGACAGAACAGAAGGAATAAACAATCAATGAAAGTAAAATAAGGAAGAACAAGATAAGCAAGAATGAATGAACGGTAAGATGGGAAGTGAAAGGAAGACAGAGAGGAGAGAGGATAATCATAGAAAAAAAGAGCAGGGAAATAAAACAAGAAATACGTTAAATGAAAAGAAAGAGAAAAGGAAGGGAAGACAATGTAGCCAGCACTTGCGTATAGAATATAATATACAGCTGTGTGACAATGACTGAATTATATAGTACACATCTGTGTGACAATAACTGAAGCATATAGTACACATCTGTGTGACAATAACTGAAGTATAGAGTATACAGCTGTGTGACAATAACTGAAGTATAGAGTACACAGCTGTGTGACAATAACTGAAGCATATAGTACACATCTGTGTGACAATAACTGAAGTATAGAGTATACAGCTGTGTGACAATAACTGAAGTATATAGTACACATCTGTGTGATAATAACTGAAGTATATAGTATACAGCTGTGTGACAATAACTGAAGTATAGAGTACACATCTGTGTGACAATAACTGAAGTATATAGTATACATCTGTGTGACAATAACTGAAGTATAGAGTATACAGCTGTGTGACAATGACTGAAGTATATAGTACACATCTGTGTGACAATAACTGAAGTATAGAGTATACAGCTGTGTGACAATAACTGAAGTATATAGTACACATCTGTGTGATAATAACTGAAGTATATAGTATACAGCTGTGTGACAATAACTGAAGTATATAGTACACATCTGTGTGACAATAACTGAAGTATAGAGTGCACATCTGTGTGACAATAACTGAAGTATATAGTATACATCTGTGTGACAATAACTGAAGTATAGAGTATACAGCTGTGTGACAATAACTGAAGTATATAGTACACATCTGTGTGAAAATAACTGAAGTATATAGTACACATCTGTGTGACAATAACTGAAGTATATAGTACACATCTGTGTGATAATAACTGAAGTATATAGTATACAGCTGTGTGACAATGACTGAAGTATATAGTACACATCTGTGTGACAATAACTGAAGTATAGAGTATACATCTGTGTGACAATAACTGAAGAATAGATTATACAGCTGTGTGACAATAACTGAAGTATATAGTACACATCTGTGTGATAATAACTGAAGTATATAGTATACAGCTGTGTGACAATAACTGAAGTATATAGTACACATCTGTGTGACAATAACTGAAGTATAGAGTACACATCTGTGTGACAATAACTGAAGTATATAGTATACATCTGTGTCAAAGACTGAACTATGAGGCCAGAGGTCTGCCTCAAGATAGAACACCACCGGGAAGAGTGGTCAACCTCATATAGATTAGAGGTGATACCTTGCCCCGGAATAAGGGCAGGGTAGGTGATAGAATGGGGGACTATTAACTAGTTCTCTCATGAGACACGGAGACGGTGACCAGATAGTTAGCACTCTGGTCACGACAGAATCACGGCGCCTACATGATAGCCACGATTGCTAATCAACAGAAAACAGCTAAGGGAAGCGTGCCAAACAGAACGGCACGCAGAAAGCCGAAGGACACCTCAAGGTCCTTCCGCGTGGTGTGTAACCACGCGAGCAAGCTAGTCAGACTGGGGACTGACTTTGTAGCGGGCACCTCGTTGTAGTATTGATAGGAGATTTGTGTAACCAAATAGATAGAATTAGCATTAGGGTTTGGAAACTAGGAATAGTAATTCTGTGGCTTTGTGTGTGGTTTTGATAGCGACTGTTATGTACTTGTAAAGAGCCAACGGCAATAAAATGTATCATTTATTTCCTCTCACACGACTTGCAAGTTTCTTGTGTGGTGCGAGAGAAGTAATCTGATGAGGCCTTACACATGAGTTGTTGACAGGCAAAGATTAATGTGGTGTCAGAAGTGGTGCTTGGACGAAAGAGCCAAGCTAATACCCACAACTAAAGATTAATGTGGTGTCAGAAGTGGTGCTTGGACGAAAGAGCCAAGCTAATACCCACAGCTAAAGATTAATGTGGTGTCAGAAGTGGTGCTTGGACGAAAGCGCCAAGCAAATACACTCATCCACGGCTCTAGACTAAGTTTACAAATAGTGAAGTAGTGATTTAATTTGTGTCAGTGACGGTTAACGTGTGCAGAACTAGGACAAGTTGCTGACGAAACTGTGTCTATCGTGACGAAATAATGCTTATTTATGTTTAGTAAAATATTATATACTTAAATCATGTGTTTCTTCAAAGTTGTAAGTATTGATATTATTAATTTCTGTTATTTATTCATGTAATTATTTATTTATTTATAAATAATTGTCAAAAGTGATTCATGGCGGAGCGATACACATGTCAGCAACAATATCGATTTTTGCAAGCTAAAAATAGCGCTGCGCCTCTGACGTAGCACGATTGACAAGCAGTTGGGTTACGCCATTGGCAATCAGCATCTGAGTGTTTACAAATCGGTAAACTGCTGCCCGCCTGAATCAGTGCTTTATATTACCTATTATTTATTTATTTGAGTTAGTAATTGAATATATTTGTTTATTTAAACAATATTAATATATTTTCGTTTATTTCAAAGCAGTTATTGAATTTGTTTTTCGTACTTTTTCTTGTGTTTACCGTCACGATGGCACTATTTTCAACCAGGCAAATTAGACAGGTCTGCACAACACTTGCATAGATTAAACTAGGTTAGTGACGAAAGGCATATACAGTAAGAACGAAGACAGGACATTGACAATTTAATATTAAGTAAACTATATTCTGTTTTGTTCGTGGGCATGTCATTGTCATTGTGTCAAATTGTCGAATGATATGTCGTTTGCTATTTGTTAATTGTTGCTGCTCTGTAAACCAGGGTGAACAACAGCTGATTATAAGATTGGTGTGTATGCCGAAGTGCCAAACAGGTGACCTAGATAGAGAACTCGTGGCGATACTAAAGCGCCAAACAAGGTGACCTGTGTTACCGGAGTGTGTTCCTTGCTCTCGGGAACATTAAGTTGAGTATACTCAATATATCTGGCATGCTATGTGATTAATAGTGCATCTCTTTTTCAGCTTGTAATGCACTTTTGTGCTCTGTTTTGTGCAGGACTAAATTTTTCAGGTTATACACAAAGAGTACAATTTGCAGTGCTCAGATATTAACAAATATAACATATCAAAGAAAAATAAGTGAATAAAAAGGTCAGTGTAGGGCGACGCTAGCTATTTACCTAACATCATGGCTACTTTAGCTGACTTCGTAAAAGCAGGCAAAGAAATGCAATACACAGGTAAAGAGCTAGAAGAATATGCTGATAAGAAATTTAAAGAAGCAAAAGATGCTGAGAGAACTGAACGGGAACGAAAAGAAAATGCAGATAGAGATGAACGCGCTCGAGAAAGAGAGCATCAAAAAGAATTAACACAATTAGCTGAGATTACAAAACAAAAGCAATTAGAACATGATAAGGAAGTTAAGTAACAACAGTTAGAGCAGGATAAGGAGATTAAACAGAAAGAACTAGAATTAAAGCAAAAGCAAATAGATCAGGAAAAAGAATTAAAACAAAAGCAATTAGAGCAGGAGAAAGAACTAAAACAAAAGACATTAGATCAAGAAAGAGAACTGAAGCAAAAAGAGATAGATGAAATGACAAAAGTTAAAGAAAAACAAATTCAAGTAGAATCAGAGACACAGTTAAAGATGAAAGAGATGGATGTAGACTCACACGCAGAGATCTCTGCCACTAAACTTAAAAGTCGACAAGAAGAAAATAAGTTCAACAAATACAAAAATATTATCAAACCATATTGTAAAGAAGATTCAATATCAGCCTGGACAGAAAATGTCGAGTATCAGTTTAAATATCACCAAGTTCCAATAGACATGTGGGCTATGATTTATATGAAGAACCTAAGTGGTGAGCCCCTTAAAGTGATAGAAACTATACCAACTGATCTTAGATCTAACTATCAATACATCCATGATAGGATAATGCAACACTTTTTACTTGATGCCCCTGGGTATCAGGTTCAGTTCTCAAATTTAAAACCTAAACCTAATGAGACTTTCATTGACTACGTCTCAAATTTTCAGAGTGTACTAAATAGATGGCTTAAGGCAGCTAACATAGGAAAAGACTTTGATAGACTGAAAAATTTAATAGCCATGGATAAAGTCATATCCACTATACCATCTCCTTTTGCTAAATTTCTACAGCAGTCAGACATTGAGAACATAGAGCAGTTCGAAAAGAAAGGGTCTGCATATTTTTCTTCTAACAGAGATATTTTTAAGACCTCAAATGACTCTGAAGTAGTGTCCTTTGTGAAAGACCAACCAAAAAATTATCAAAGTAAGAGAAAACCCTTTCAGAAAATCGACACAAAAGATAGGAAAGTATCAAAATGTATTTATTGTCAACTTTTGCATGACACTTATTCCATGTGTGACAAATCGCCAAATTATCCGGCGCATCTTGAAAATGTTATCAAGAAGCAACAAAACAAAAGATCTGCATACAGGCATGCAATCAAATGCTTCTTTTGTTCCAGCTACGGCCATTATTCAAATAAGTGTCAGGGCCGCCAACGTATGAAAGCCAACAATGCTATTTTGATTGATACATCTTCTGATAGTGGTAGTGAGACTGAGTGTGAAGTTGAGAATGTATTACCTTTCATGCAATCTGAAGATGTGTGTTGTGTGAACGATGTGTTAGCCTTTGACAGTTGTGACCAATGTCACCAATTTCATGCAGACGGCAAACTTACATGTGGGCATACAGTAACATCCTCCTTAGAGAATGCAAACGCAGCTATAGCCTCCAGAGGCAATCTATTGTTTCACTCTGCGTTGGTCAATGAGAAGCCATGCCGATGTTTGCTAGACAGTGGCAGCTCTATTATTGGTGTGAAAAAGGAACGTGTTAATCCAAAGGATTATACTGGTGACTCTGTAAAATGCCGAACTTTTTCTGGTAATATAGAAACCTATCCTCTGGCAAGAGCCCGTATAAACACCCCGTTCCTTTCTGGTACCTTTACTTGTGAAATACTAGACAACCCTTGTGCTGAGTTAATTCTTGGGTGTCTGCCCCAGCTAAAGCACTGTACAGATGAAGAAATATCTGTCTGGGAGGAGAAGAATGGTTTCACTCCAGTAAACAGTGAAGATATCCTCGGACATCACAGTCCTAACAAAGGTGCTAGACCCATAACACTTGAACCAGATCAAGACATACTTTTGTTACTTCCAGACAAACGAAATTTATTATTGACTTCATGGCAAGGGCCATTCAAGGTGGTACGTAAAATTTCAGATGTTGACTATGAAATATCAATAAACGGACACTTAAAGATATTCCATGTCAACATGCTTAAACCTTACTTTTCACGACAAGAGACAGAAGTAGAGACAGACGAACAAAGTGCACCCACATCTAGTGATCAGACGACAGACATACACAACGCAACTACACTAGTTAGCGAGACTGGCATATCCGACGATATCCATACATCTAGCGAGAATACAGAATACGCACTTAGTACCACCACCGTACTGAATCAGGTAGACGACGACGGAATGGAACTACCCGTTCCTATTGTGGACAAGACTGCTACATTAGAGAGCATACAGATAGAACAGGAACTAACAGACAGTCAACGACGACAATTAGTAGAATTAGTGACGGAATACAAAGACATATTTTCTGACATTCCAGGTAGGACGGACAGAATCGAACACTCCATTCTTCTTTCGGACTCTAAGCCTATTAAATGCAGGCCGTACTCAATCCCACTTAGCTATAGGGAAAATCTAAATAAGGAAATTCTTAATTTAGAAGCTAGTGGGATCATCCAGAAATCCACTTCTGAGTACTCTTTTCCAATCGTCCTAGTTAAGAAAAAGGACTCTACAATTCGTCTCTGTGTGGACTATCGAAAACTCAACAACGTCACTAAGATCAATGCAGAACCAATTCCTTCCTGCGAAGATCTTATTCTTGACATGTCCACCTCCAAAATCTTTTCTAAACTAGATCTTACTAAGGGATATTGGCAGGTCCCTATGCAGTCTCAATCCATCCATCTTACTGCTTTTTCAACACCCTTAGGACTATACGAGTGGCGTTTTCTTCCTTTCGGTCATCGAAATGCTCCTGCCACTTTCGTACGCTTAACTAGAGATCTACTTCATGGAGTGACGAATACAGTGACCTATACGATGATATATGTGTCCATACTGATGACTGGACAACACACTTACTGAAACTAAGACATGTCTTTGATAGGTTGCGACTCTTCGGGCTCACGGTCAAACCGAACAAAGTCGAATTGGGCCTAAAAGAAATTGACTTTTTGGGTCATGTCATTTCTCAGGGTCAACTAAAGACTGACAATAGAATTATTACCAAAATTATGAACCTGACCATGCCTACCACAAAGAAGCAGGTCAGAAGCCTTTTGGGGTTAGTAAATTACTATAGCAAATTCATACCAAATTTAGCGGAAATTACAAGTGTATTTTCCAATGTGTTAAAAGCATCTGTAAAATTGGATGTCAAAGATGCATTATTAATTTCTGCATTGTCAAAATTGAAAATCCTTTTTAGTAATGTACCAATTCTCCGCTTGCCTAATCCTAGGCTCGTTTATTATCTTAGGACAGATGCCAGCAGAATCTCCATCGCTGCAGTATTAGGCCAATTTTATGATGGCATCTTCCACCCGATTTGCTACGTGAGCCATAAGATCACACCAACTGAGTCCAGATATTCCATATCAGAGTTGGAAGCCCTAAGCGTCATCTATGCGGTGAGGAAGCTCCATCGATTTTTGGCAGGTGTTCACTTCATTGTCCAGACTGACAACTCCCCAATCACGGTCATACAGAGTGGTGTGCATCGGAATGACCGTATATACAGGTGGTCGCTAATACTACAAAATTACACCTTTAGTATAGAGCATATCAAGGGTAAGGATAACATCTTGGCTGATACCCTTAGTCGACCATCTGAGGTAGAAATACCAGAGATACCACATAAGAGTGTAGAGTAATAGATGTTAACTTAGTACAGTAAAATATTCTATGTAAAATATGTTACAAATACATAGACATTATGTGCTGAACTAGGTACTAAGAAAATTTATTTACTATGTGTCCGTAGACATCAAAATTAAGAACTTTGCTCTGAGAATTAATATATCACTTTGTGAACGAGGACAGCTCATTACTTGCTAAGCTCCATATCTGTTCCAGTGAATCATTTGTGTTAAGCAGAGAAAAACAGTGTCAGAACATTACATGAATACAGACACGAAATCAGTGGTGTACGACACAAGCGAACTCGACAGGTGCAATACCCATAAGACACAAGTGTGACTGTGTAATGTATTTCATATACCCAGGACAATTGTATAGATAGTATGCCAATGAAACCATTTTCTGAACATTAAGGGCAACGACTAACCTGAGGTATTTAAATACCATGTATATAAATACTCATTGTGATATGTATTATAACGTTTTAATATAGTCATAAAATTATAGGTAGAATAGATCATCTTAAGTTATATTTAAATTTAGACAATATAATATTTTTCATTTTTTTTTACTTTAGATATATTATTAATTTACCCACTTATTTAGCTTAAAAGTAGAATAGAATAGTAATTTAAACATAAGAACTAATTATAAACTACAATAATAAATTTAGATAGTAATAGTACCATTTAGTTTATTACATTTCACTTTGTTTCATTTCATTTGAGTTCATTCCATTTTAATGATCCAATCCATTAAACAAACATTATCATTTAGTATTATAATTAGTTTAACACCGTAATAGGATAAATAGATTATACAAGTAAACATACATCATTCACACCATTTAGATTAAGATATCAATCATATATTTTTTTTTCATTTAAAAACATTAGTTATAATTGTGTTATATTTCACATAACCCATATTAGAAAGGTACGTAACTTATTACATTTCATATTACCCATTTCACAAAGGTACATAACTCATCTCACATCAATTTCATTTTAAATAGTTAGATTACATCCCTTAAATTAGATAAATATTAGGAGTAATGTAAGCTTGGTTTAGTATTAATGTGACAGATAGATTAAGATAGGTAACACATTAAATATATATTTATATAACTAGTATGAGTATGTCGGTATTTAGAATATTATTGTAATAGAATATAGTGGTGAATAATACCAGGGTACAAACCATCAACCCTTTTTCTTACATGTAAACATATTGTAAATACTTGACTTGTGCAGCAATTTACGCACAGTCATGAGGCTCAACTCTGTCAAACTGAGCCAAACTTGTACAGTGTCACTCCAAGGTTTTTAAATAATTGGGAGGGTGAAAAATGTGTGACAGAGGTGGGAAAGTGAAAGAGGTGTGACAGAAGTGTGAAAGTGAGAGCGAATGTAAATTATACAAGAGAGAGTGAGATCAGTCAGCGGATTTTTCTGCCGCGCAACGCGACTTTTTATTTTTTGTCTGCGTCAAATATGTGCTTTCTTTGTTGTGCTGTGATGAATGTGTTGTGTGTAGTATAGTGTAGATCTTAGAGAAAGTATTTTAAGTCTCATAAGACGGAGATGTAGTCACTAATTAGTGTGATACACTTCTTTGTGGCCTCATTCAACCGAAGTATGGCACTTGAAAACTTACTTACATACACATGATAGTTAGATACACATGTTAGAGAGTACATTATACTATTAATATAATCCAAACACGCAAACAATCAGAAAAACAAACATATAAATTGCATACACTTTTTTGTAGATCAAAGGGAGATAACTCCGGATCAGGGGACATAATAGACAACGAAACACTAACTTAACAGTGAAAGATAACTTTACACGCGGAAGCGAGATAGGTAAAGCCTGTCGCACACAGCTTGTGTAATGGTTGTTTAATATTATATGGGGGACATGAAGCAATTCATGTGTTGACCCTAAGAAAGTCAACTTTGTATGGGTAGTGAGTTAATTTACTATTTGAGGGCAGGTCTTATTAGACAACGGTCCGGTTCAGACATACCTCTAATTAATATAATATTGCGATTGAGAAGAGGGCTCACGCCAACCAGACAAGTGTGTGGCGATTGCCAGTAACCAAGTAAAGTGATACGACATTGTGACAATAGGCAGTAGAAGTCTATTAAGTAGCCCAAAGCCAAGTTATCTACAGTCTTTGACAAAAATTAGATACACTAATTTTTTAGAAACCTCTTGCGTCACAACCAATGAGTCAAAGTTGATGACGCAACACAGGAGGGGAGGGTGTGTGTCAAAGACTGAACTATGAGGCCAGAGGTCTGCCTCAAGATAGAACACCACCGGGAAGAGTGGTCAACCTCATATAGATTAGAGGTGATACCTTGCCCCGGAATAAGGGCAGGGTAGGTGATAGAATGGGGGACTATTAACTAGTTCTCTCATGAGACACGGAGACGGTGACCAGATAGTTAGCACTCTGGTCACGACAGAATCACGGCGCCTACATGATAGCCACGATTGCTAATCAACAGAAAACAGCTAAGGGAAGCGTGCCAAACAGAACGGCACGCAGAAAGCCGAAGGACACCTCAAGTTCCTTCCGCGTGGTGTGTAACCACGCGAGCAAGCTAGTCAGACTGGGGACTGACTTTGTAGCGGGCACCTCGTTGTAGTATTGATAGGAGATTTGTGTAACCAAATAGATAGAATTAGCATTAGGGTTTGGAAACTAGGAATAGTAATTCTGTGGCTTTGTGTGTGGTTTTGATAGCGACTGTTATGTACTTGTAAAGAGCCAACGGCAATAAAATGTATCATTTATTTCCTCTCACACGACTTGCAAGTTTCTTGTGTGGTGCGAGAGAAGTAATCTGATGAGGCCTTACACATGAGTTGTTGACAATCTGTGTGACAATAACTGAAGTATAGAGTATACAGCTGTGTGACAATGACTGAAGTATATAGTACACAGCTGTTTGACAATAACTGAAGTATATAGTACACATCTGTGTGACAATAACTGAAGTATATAGTACACATCTGTGTGACAATAACTGAAATATATAGTACACATCTGTGTGACAATAACTGAAGTATATAGTATACAAATGTGTGACAATGACTGAAGTATATAGTATACACCTGTGTGACAGTAGTAGGCCTCTTTCAGTCCTGAAGGACTATAGAGTTGTGCCGCTGGGGAGGTACCTGACAGCACCGCTGGTGACTGTATAGTCCAATGCGAGAGTGACAATCCCTGTCACAGTTTCCGCATCTGTAAGATGAGGCAAGTTCCGCAGTAAGTGACTGCGTTTTAAGCCTGTGCCGCCTATCCTAAGTTTGTTGGATCAGATTGCGCTCAAAAAGCACCAGTCCGTTTCGTACATCTCTTCTCCAGGAGCATCTGTCTGTTGCAACTCTTTCCCATGTGTCTGGATCTATTCCAAGGGTTTTCATATCTTGTTTACACACAACCCTATATCGCATTTGGGGGTCTTCCGATTGGCCTCTTTCCTGTGGCTAGTTCTCCGTATAGGAGATCTTTGGGAATACATTCATCCTCCATTCGAGATACGTGGCCCAGCCACCGGAGGCGTCTCTGCTTGAGGAGGGTGTGCACTGTGATAATATCTGTTCTTTCAAGCACATGTTTTTTTGTTATGTGGTCTTTCCATGTTATACCCAGGATACGTCTCAGACATCTCATGTGGAAGGAGTTCAATTTCCTTTCCTGTCTTGAGTACAGGGTCCAGGATTCAGACCCATAGAGTAGTGTACTAACAACACAAGCTTTATATACTTGAGCTTTTGTACGCTCTGTTAGTCTATTATTGTCCCAAACTCTTTTAGCTAGCCTGGAAAATGTTGTGGCTGCCTTTCCAATGCGTCTGTCGATTTCTGTCTCTAATGAAAGATTATCTGATATCAGTTAGTTAGTTAGTTATCAGTTGGGGTATCTTCGTTGCACTCCGGACATGTCCATAGGTGGTCAGATCCTCCCCCCAGCATATGCATCAGCGTCCGGTGGCTAATAGTGCCAGTTCTGTGTTGGTTGACGAGGCGCTTTGTTTTCCCGATGTACCTCTCGCGTCTGGCTGTGCCGATTCTTACTCCCAGGTCTTTCATCCTGGAAAGCGATGTGGAATCACTGGCGTCAAAATCCTCTGTTCTCGCCATATCTTTAAGGGCGTTAATAACATCGGCACGATCCATGGGCTGGCCATCTACAGGGGGTGCAGAGCCAGCCAATTTATCAGCTCGTTCATTTCCCTCGACTCCCGCATGTCCCGGGACGAAGATGAAGGTGACTTTGCGGACAACAGACTTCCGCAGCGACTCAGTCCACTGTCTACGTACAGATCCAGCTTCGACCTTCTGAATCATGCTCATTGAATCACTTAGTACACACACGTTGGTATAATGCTGTGATTCCAGCCATATGAAAGCCTGTGTAACTGCCATCACCTCCATCGTCATGCTGCTCGTGGTCATAGAGTGGGCACCACTGGATTCTTGAACGGTTCGGCCCGCTGAACGGGCTGTAAATGCCCACGCACTTCTCTGCTGCTTTACAACAGATCCATCTGTATAGATGAGCACTTCGGGGCTATCTGAGTGATCATAGATGAGCGCGTTAACCTCTGCATTGACAGCGGCAGGGTTCTGCTCTCTGCACCGTCTGTCGAGTGTGATAATGCAGGAGAAGGTACACTTAAAAGCTGGAGGCACCGGCACCCATTCCTTGCCGGGGTTGATACTGGTAAGACTGCAGACCTGTCTGACGACATCTTCCGCCCGACCCATCCATGATTTGCCCCTCTTTAGCCTGTCACCCTTTTCTCTGAATATAGCGTCATGCAGAGGGTGATGCTCATCTGCACTTATTTTTAAGTATGCACGAGCTCTCCAGATCTTGATCCTGTGTTCCATTGTCGGGAAGTCAAGGAGGTATCTCATTGCTACACAGCTGGTGTCTCTCGTGCAGCCCAAAATGATGCGAATGGCTTCGTTTTGTACCTTTTCAAGTCTTCCAATTTGTGTAGGGCTGACAGTGAGGATGGCCAGGGCATACTCGATGCGTGAAAGCACAAGTCCTTGGAACAGAAGTAATAGCAGTCTTTGCTCGATATTGGCAGTCGCCATGACTCTCATTGCTGCCAAACCTTTTCGAGCCTTCGTTATGACATAATCGACATGATCTCTGAAGGACAGGCTACGATCAAGCCTCACGCCAAGATATGTCATTGACTGGGTTCTACTCAGAATGCTCCCATCCATTCTTACTGCCGGCAGGTCTGTTTTCACAATATGGTTGTTTAGTGAGAACCATATAACCGTTGCCTTTGCAGGGTTGTCAAGGGCATCGGCATCAGCACACCATGAGGAAATTCGATCTAGTTCGCCCTGCATATAGTTGGCAACCGCCTGTCTATCTCGACCCTGTCGATACACGAGGATGTCGTCAACGAATGATAGAGTCCTACCCTCCCATCCAACTGTTGTTCAGTGATCGGCACCGTATACACGTTGAATAGTACTGGTGACAGTGGTGAACCCTGCGGCAATCCTGGACATATCGTTATCGGCTCAGAAGACCAACTCCCGCATCTTAGCACCACCTTCCTTTGGAGTAGAACTGCAGCTATCCATCGTACAAGGTGAGGGTGCACTTTCAGTCTGAGGAGGGTTTGCATCAAGTGCTCGAAAGATACTCTGTTATATGCGTCCTCTAAGTCTATGGCGGCCGCACATGTCTCTTCTCTGACCTGAAATCCTTCGTAAACATCTTGAACAAAGACCGCCGCATTCAGCCATGACTCTTTGTTGCGTCTGTATCCTCCAAGTGTGGGCGGGAAGCAGCCGAGCTGTTCCAAGTCCCAAGCAAGTCTGTGTGCTACAATTTTCTCCAGTAGCTTGCCAACAGTATTCTGCATCGTAATGATTCTGTAGCCGCTTATCTTGGAGTGGTCTTTGTTCGGTTTTGGCAGCGGCAGTAAGTAGCTGTGTAGCCATTCTTCTTTGACCTGACCCCTCTGGATACTGGTGTTGAATTCTCTGGCCAGTTCTTCCATGTCATCATCTGATATCACCATTAGGTCACCATATCGGATGCCGTCTGGGCCTGGGGCGGTGTTAGGTGATTTCCTGAGCATCGCACGCAATATGTCAACTGTGATTGTCCATTCTTCGTCTGTCCCGACCCCCTCGCACAACTGAGAGAGTTTTGTTGTGGTCCTCTGTCTGGCGGGCTCGTCTTTCTGGTCAGTCTGTTCTATGTAGCGTGCAAGAAGGGCCTTACCTTTATCCGCATCCGACTTTTTCCATGCGAGGTCTGTGCCTTGAAAGTCTGGAATACCCCTACGTTGTGCAGCACCATTCATGCTCTTGTGGAGGAGCCAGAATGTCGTAAGAGATTGCTCGGAGCACACCTTCCTGCAGAACTCGTTCCATTTGTCGGCCTTGGCCTGTTTGGCGCAGGATTTGAATAAAGTCGTCGTCCTAACGACCTCAGTCTTCAGGTTCGCCAACTCAACCTGTGGCATGTTAGCCTTTCTGGCCTTTTGCCAGTCTTTGACAGCCTGCCTCTTTCCCAGCCACACCTTCTCGACCTCTCCATTCCACCATGGTGGCTGCAGCCATCTTTCTTGTCTCCTACGGGAGGAAGTTAGTTTCCTTCTTCTGATCTTGCTTATGGCGTCTTGACCAGTGGTGTCGTACGGGAAGGCATTGGTCTTGTTTCTTTGACTCATGGCCCCGTCTTTCTTGATCAGGATGATACAAGGGTAGTGGTCACTATCGTGGTATCCCAGTGTGCCCCACCGGCACCTTGGTGCGATGGTGGGCGACACCAGAGCCAAGTCAATGATGCTGTCAGAGTCGCCTGGTCGAGTGACCATTCTAGTGACCTTCCCATCATTCAGACAGATTAGGGCAGCAGATGCCAGGGCGTCCTCCAAATCTTCTCCCTGTCTATTGGTGATGCAATTCCCCCATTACTGCCTCTGGCATTGAAGTCCCCGCAGTAGATGATATGCCTTTAATCCATATCGAACAAACTCTGCCATTGTCGCACGTCGACCTTCCCATTTCGCGCATAGACGTTAACGATTACAAGCTGCACTGGTGTCATTATTCTTAATGCCTGCACTTGCAGGGCATCGCTGTTCCAGGCGGACATATCGATCTCAGACACTAGTATGTTGTCGCGGACCAGAATGGCCTGTCCGAGGTGCCGCCTGTTAAGGAAACCCTGAAATCGCGCAACATTGACTGTTCCGTCGGTGAGCTGTGTTTCTTGCAAGACTACAATATCGTTTCCGTAGAGTAGTTTTCTCCCCCGATGGTGTTTCCACCTTGTCGTGGTGGGGGAGCTTGAGTTTCTCAATGACCCTGAGAGCTATGCCGGCGGTAGCGTAGCTACCAGCAGGGCCTCCCAAGCCGGACAGGTCAAAGGGTAGAGAACAGACAAAGAGAAACACCCTGGTCCTCCAGGTTGGGGGTTGAAGCGTGGGGTTAACATCCCCACCTTTGTAAAAACCTTTCTTTGTTACGAAACAAATACATGAGCCTCGATATCGGAAATAGATCACATTTTAATTAACAACAGAAATGCATCAAACATACAGCAAGTCAGAAGTTATAGAGGAGCTGAGTGCCACAGTGACCACTTCCTCGTTGGAGCAAAATTTAAAATAAAACTTAAGAGATCTTTCTATACTAAATTACAAAGATTACACCCAACATATAATAGAGAAAAACTGCAAGACATTACAGTCAAAGAGAAATTTACAGATGAAATAAAATGTAAACTTGAAACTCTGCAAAACCCTTTGGAGGAAAGCATTGACCAAACTTGGTTGAACATCAAGAATACAATTCAGTCTACCGCAGAAGAATGTCTCGGTGTGTTAACCACGCATAGAAAGAACAGATGGTTCAATCAAAAATGTGAAGAAGCAGTCATTAGGAAGAAGAATGCCAGACATGTATGGTTAAATGACATCAATAACATCCAAAAGGAAGAGCATTATAGAAATGAATGTAAAGAGGCTACAAAAATAGTCAGACAGCAGAAGCGAGAATATATGAGTAATATAATCAAAGATATGGAAACTAATCACCAGAAAAATGAATCCAGAAAATTTTTTAAAGAACTGAAGTCAATGAAACGAGGGCACCAACAAAACACATATGGTTTAAAAGACAAAAATGGGAATATGATAAATACCAATAAGGAAATGTGCAACACATGGAAATAATATTTTATTGAATTACTAAATTGTGAAGCTCCAAGTAACATTTTCTCACAGGAAGAGGTTCTAACATGCTAACCACAAATTGAAGAACCTACATTTGAAGAAATCCTATATGTAATCACACGACTTAAAAACAATAAGGCAACTGGGACTGATGGAATTGCTGCTGAATTTATAAAGGCATGTGGCCATGCATTACATCTAAAGCTATACGAACTAATAATAAAAATCTGGAGGACAGAAGAATTACCCCATGACTGGAAAGAGTCATTATTGATACCTATCTTTAAGAAAGGAGACAAGTTCCAATGTGGAAATTATAGAGGAATATCACTACTGTCCACAAGCTATAAGATACTATCCGCAGTATTACTAAATAGACTAAAACCATATTCAGAAGACATATTAGGTGACTACCAGGCGGGTTTTAGACAAAACAGATCAACAATAGATCAGATATTTATCTTACGACAAATAGCCGAGAAACATTGGGAATATAAAAGAGATCTCCATAACATTTTTGTGGATTTTAAAAAGGCTTATGATAGTGTCCATAGGAATAGTCTATGGAATGCTATGCAGGAATTTGGAATACCAAGGAAGTTAATCAACATGACCAGACTATGCATGGAAGATACTTATAATATAGTAACATATAAAGGCAGGAAATCAGACCACTTCCAAATAACATCTGGCTTGAAACAGGGTGATGCACTATCGCCGCTACTCTTCAATCTGGCTCTAGAGAAAGTTGTAAGGAAGGTAAAGGAGGAATGTGATATTGGAGGAACATCCAAGCTGCTTGGTTATGCAGATGATATAGATATTATAGGGCAAAGTGAACAAAAGACATTGGAAATATTGACTCACTTAAAGGAAAAAGCCCAACAGATGGGGCTGGTTATCAACCAAGATAAGACAGAATATATGGTAATTTCAAGAGACGGAATGGCTAGAAACTCTGGCCACATACAAATAGATAATATGACCATTAAAAGAACGGAAACATACAAATACCTGGGTACGATCTTCAACTGCTCCAACATCATAAGGGAAGAAATACAAACTAGAATCAACTCTGGAAATAAGATATACTATGCACTACAACATCTACTAAAATCAAAGGCGATATCTCGTAACATAAAAATCACAATATACAAAACACTGATCAGACCAGTTGTGCTGTATGGCTCTGAAACCTGGAGTACAACGAAAGGAGACGAAGCCTTGTTACAAACCTTTGAGAACAAAATTTTAAGACGCATCTTTGGACCCATTAGGGATACACAAAGTGGAGAGTGGAAAAGAAGAAGTAACAAAGACATTTATGATCTGTTTAAGTCCCCGCTAATCACTGGTATCATGAAGGCTAATAGACTACAATGGCTGGGGCATATAGAAAGAATGGAAGATAATAGGGAAACAAAACTCGCTTACACTCAGGAAATAAATGACCGTAGACCCCGAGGTAGACCAAGAAGGCGGTGGAGAGATAATACATGTACAGACCTACAAGCACTTGGAATCAACGACTGGCAAGAGAAGGTCCACCAGAGAGACGAATGGAGACGGATTGTATTTGCAGCAAAGAACCTCAATGGCTCGGAACGCTGAAGAAGAAGAAGAAGAGTAGTTTTTCAAGAATGGGTCGGCGTTGACTAAATGATGCACAGTTCCAGTACAGTACTCTCCAATGCGTCTGTCGATTTCTGTCTCTAATGAAAGATTATCTGATATCGTCGACCCCAAATACACAAACTCGTGGACGACCTTCAACTCGTAATTAGAAATTTTATTTGACGGAGGCGCACCAGCATCTTGTTCCATTGTGAGCCCAAAGTCTTTGCAGGCGGCTGCAAAACGATCTATGAGCCTTTGGAGATCTTCTGCTGTATGAGCAGTCAGTGCTGCATCATCTGCAAAAAGTAGTTCTCTTACGCATCTTGATCTTATCTTGATCTTTGCCTTGAGTCTTGATGGGTTAAAAAGTTTGCCATCAGATCTTGTGTGGAGGTATATGCCATCAGTGGCAGTCCCAAATGCCTGCCTTAAGAGAACGGCGAAGAAGATACCAAAGAGTGTAGGAGCAAGCACGCATCCCTG
>OY992890.1:3042049-3064549 GCA_963921405.1 Cepaea hortensis
TTGATATCTTGGAGTTAGCTTGCTGCATGTTTGTCCAACATTGCCATGTGTGGCTAGCGCTGAATCGCTCCCGGGGACTCAAGATTGCTTGTGTCCATACTATACTGAGATAGTTTGTCTCGCCCGCCTGAACCCACGTACAGGGTAAACTAAACACTTCGGATCGGAGCGTAAACTACTGGGTTTAAACATTCATTGGGAAAAATAAAGAAATCAAGAGAATAAATCAAACAAATGATGTCCCGATCTCCCTGGGTGAAGCCCCACTTTAAGAGGCACATTCATAACCTTGTCTTGTTATCAATGTGGACAAGGCTGCGGGAACTGATAAAGATATCAGGATAAGAATAAAGCAGGCAAGAGGAGATTTTATACTTAGCGACAGTTTGTGGAAGTCAAAATAAATGAAACTTGGCACCAGATTTGGAGTATCCAATTGCAACGTTAGTTCGGTACTGTTGCATGGATCTGAAACATGGGGCTCAACAAAAACTGTAACAAATAAACTACATACATCCTTAACTGGTACCTGCAGGCAATAGGAGGACTACAATAACATGGGGGAATCACCAGAGTAGAGCTCATGGAGAGAACTAGACAAATAAACTACACACATCCACTAACTGGTACCTGCACACAATGGGAGGACTACAATAGCATGGGGGAATCACCAGGGTAGAGCTCATGGAGAGAACTAGACAAATAAACTACACACTTCCACTAACTGGTACCTGCACACAATGGGAGGACTACAATAGCATGGGGGAATCACAAATGTAGAGCTCATGGAGAGAACTAGACAAATAAACTACACACATCCACTAACTGGTACCTGCACACAATAGGAGGACTACAATAGCATGAGGGAATCACCAGAGTAGAGCTCATGGAGAGAACTAGACAAATAAACTACACACATCCACTAACTGGTACCTGCACGCAATAGGAGGACTACAATAGCACGAGGGAATCACCAGAGTAGAGCTCATGAAGAGAACTAGATAAATACCAGTGAACCAGGAGGTGAAGAAACGGTGCTGTCGATGAAAGTGAGACAGTGTGGAAAATGCTTTTCGCAAAAATCGCCCAAGATTACCGGGAGAACATGAACTGGAATATTTTTGGAAACAAAAAGTTCAAGGACCAGTTTGAGCGGGAGTGCATTGCTGAATAGCCGCAAGGTCACCTGCTATTGTTGACTAGCAGTTTCTCAGGGAGAGGAGTGCCAGATGTAATGTACACTTTGGGTTCAAGCTGTCAGAGGGACAATGGTGAACTTTGGAGGCAGCAGGATTTATGGGTACAAGGCGGCATTGGGAGGGACCTTGGCTATCATTTTAGAACGCCACTCTCCGAATTTATGGTAGCGGGAAAAAGTGCATGAACTCAGGACCATGAACTTGGCCGTGAACTCCAGCTAGCAATGTTGATTTGGGTTAATGTAGAGTGAGTATGCAAATTAATCAGAGTACGCGCGGTACTGATTGGATGACCATCACGGCAGGGAGGAGCGACGTCACGTGACGCCAGAAAGAACCGCCAAATCGAGCGGGATTTATACGCGGTACAGCAAACAGTTGAGGAGATAAGCAGATGTGAGACGGCCGAGTGCAGATACTCAAAGGCTGTTGGGACCAAGAAGGCTGTGGCAACTCTGGTCGGGCAGGTATACCCGAGGACCAAAGGAAGCACGGACTTAAGTGTTGGAAAAAGAACCGCCCTAAAGAAACTATTGATTGCTGCTGTCAATTGCAATCATTAAGGAAAGTCACACAAGACTAGAGTGGGCTAAGAGGACACACGTTTGATGGGATCATCCAGAGAACTGCGTGGAACAAAGTTGGAAGGAGCCTGACTTTATTGGAAAGTGGCGAAATCACTCTGAGACGGGCGGTGATCAGACCAAAGCACCCGTAGGCAGGCGAGCAATTATCCACTGGACAGGACTCTTACGTTTTCGCTTGATCGATTGCCTGGGTAAACTAGTGGGTGGTCATTTGACGGTGGTAGTTCGTGTGTGTGCAAACATTCTTAGACTTATATACTTTCTTGTCAGATTTGCGTACTTTTATATTCCTCTGATTGATATGTGACTAGTTATTGGTTTAATTGCAAGTCCTTAGTTTGATGGTATTCTCTTGATGCTAGTTACCTGACAGCATTTTTCCATAATAATTTGAATTGATTTCGCACGATATTTTGAGCACGAGGGAATCACCAGAGTAGAGCTCATGGAGAGAACTAGATAAATACCAGTGAACCAGGAGGTGAAGAAACGGTGCTGTCGATGAAAGGATACACACTGAGAGAACATGAGAATAGTATAGCTGGGAGAACTCTCTCTGGAAGCAACAGACCAACACAGATAGGGGACGACCTAAACAGAGGTAGAAGTAGATAATATGGGGAGACATGGTCAGCATAGCTCCACGGGATAGCTAGAGATAGGGGGCATGGAGTGGTTTGAGAGCTTGGAGTGGGTTGAGGGCTTGGAGTGGGTTGAGGACTTGGAGTGTGTTGAGGGCTTGGAGTGGGTTGAGGGCTTGGAGTGGGTTGAGGGCTTGGAGTGGGTTGAGGGCTTGGAGTGGATTGAGGGCTTGGAGTGGGTTGGGGGCTTGGAGTCGGTTGAGGGCTTGGAGTGGGTTGAGGGCTTGGAGTGGGTTGAGGGCTTGGAGTCGGTTGAGGGCTTGGAGTGGGTTGGTTGACGGACCATGTCTCAATGGGGGATAGACGTCCACAGAAGAGGTCTGGTATGGTGCACTGTAGTTCTGCTGCACAGAGAAAGGGAATTGAGCCACTTACCTCAGTCACATGGGGGAGCGGGTTATGGTCATACTGTTCCAGTCTGGCTTTGTATTCCTCCAGCGTGTTGTAAGTATCTAGGTCAAATCCCGCGTCATCAGGACAGGAACCGGAAACTACGCCATACTGGAAAATAGAATGTTTTGGTGCTGAATATACGAGACACATTTTAGCAGAAACTGTGCAAGACAACAGACGATCATTTGTTGAGTACAGGACAATATAGACAATCATTTGTCGAGTACAGGAGAATACAGCCAATCATTTATTGAGTACAGGACAATACAGGCAATCATTTGTCGAGTAAGAACAATACAGGCAATCATTTGTTGAGCAGAGGACAACACAGACAATCATTTGTTAAGTACAGGTCACGGAGGAGACACTGTACTGTCAATAAAAGCCTCTAGTAGGACAATAAGTACATGTCAGAAATGAGCAGAAAGTAACAGCAAACTCATGAACGTACAACTGACGATCAGCGTTGCCAGTAGTGGGTTGTGCTCAATATTTAAATCTCAAATCCCGAAACAACCAAATAGATCAATTTGATTATTGCTTGCTGGACTTTAGGCAGCCTGGTGTGCCTTGCCAGTGAGAAGCCCTGATCTTTCGGGTCCACATCGATTGACGGACGTCAGTCGCGGCGATCAGGCAAATCTTGAGCTACAGCCTACGATGCGTGACGTTGTAATATTCTGTTGTGATAATTTGGCCGTGTCCAGCGTGTGCCGCGTGGTCTAGTGGTTACACACCTGCTTCACACGCCAGTGATTCGGGGTTTGTTTCCGGGTCCAGTCAAGGATATGCAATACTGATGAGCTCAAACGAGAGCGAAACTCGAGTATAGTACTTCCATATTGACGTGGATAGGCCTTAGGTTCATACCAGAATACGATCAGCGTTGCCAGTAGTGGGTTGTGCTCAATATTTAGACCAGCGAACAGAAAGTAACGGCAAACTAATGAATGTACAACTGACGACAAACTAATGAATGTAGAACTGACGACAAACTCATGAATGTACAAGTGACGACATCAAGTACAAGAATAAGAACATAAAGTACAAGAATAACAACATCAAGTACAACAATAACAACATCAAGTACAAGAATAACAACATAAAGTACAACAATAACAACATCAAGTACAAGAATAACAACATCAAGTACAACAATAACAACATCAAGTACAACAATAACAACATCAAGTACAACAATAACAACATCAAGTACAAGAATAACAACATCAAGTACAACAATAACAACATCAAGTACAACAATAACAACATCAAGTACTACAATAACAACATCAAGTACAACAATAACAACATCAAGTACAACAATAACAACATCAAGTACAACAATAACAACATCAAGTACAACAATAACGACATCAAGTACGAGAATAACAACATCAAGTACAACAATAACAACATCAAGTACAACAATAACAACATCAAGTACAACAATAACAACATCAAGTACAACAATAACAACATCAAGTACAACAATAACAACATAAAAAAATGTTAGTGAAGTCAGTGTGACCAAGGAGAAGAAGGAGGAAGAAGAGAAGAAGAAGAATAAGAAGCAGGATTGTGAGATGTGATATCTGTATTACACAAGTAAAGGCCCCTGAGTCGCGTCGAACACATGGTGCTAGATCACACATTTATAGACCAATCTCTGAGGTGTGTCGGTCACGTGGTGCAAGATCACACATTTATAGACCAATCTCTGAGGCGGGTCGACCACAAGGTGCTAGACCACATATTTATAGAACAATCTCTGTTGACCACGTGTCACGCCTGTCGCCTTTACGTCTCACGGGAACACATTTGATGCCGAGCCGACCTGGGGTTCAAGGACAAGGAGATAACTTACCCTAAACCCTACGCCCAGATCCTGGGGTTCAAAGACAAGGGCATAACTTACCCTAAACCCACGTCCAGATCCTGAGGTTCAAGGAAAAGGGTATAACTTACCATAAACTCTACTCCCAGATCCTGATGTTCAAGGACGAGGAGATCCTTAACCTAAACCCCACGTCTTGATTCTGGGGTTCAAGGACAATTAGATAACTTACCCTAAAGTCAACGTCCAGACCTTGGGGTTCAAGGACAAGGACATAACTTACCCTAAAGCCAACGTCCAGATCCTGGGGTTCAAGGACAAGGAGATAGTTACCCTAAAGCCAACGTCTAGATCCTGGGTTTCAAGGACAAGGAGATAGTTACCCTAAAGCCAACGCCCAGATCCTGGGGTTCAAGGACAAGGAGATAGTTACCCTAAAGCCAACGTCCAGATCCTGGGGTTCAAGGACAAGGAGATAGTTACCCTAAAGCCAACGTCTAGATCCCGGGGTTCAAGGACAAGGAGATAACTTACCCTAAACCCTACGTCGAGATCCTCGGCGCTGATGGTGTTTGCAATGAAGGCCGTGGTCCAGCCGGTAGCGTCCACACCCAGCCGTGCGGGGCTGAAGGCGAAGTAAATATCGCTGGGATTCACTTCTCCACATTCTGCAACACAAAAGTTCACGAATACATTGGACAAATACTTCCCAAACTGTACGAACTGTACACAACAAATTACTTGCATAAGTTACAATTTCCGTATGTGGGTAATATCTTCACTTTATCCACATAAACTATTCACATGTCTCCGTGGTAACATCATTACTTTAGTCACATCATCATCTTTTCACATGTCTTCGTGCTAATATCATCACTTTAGTGACACCATCGAGTCTATTGTCTCAGTGCTAACATCATCACTTTAATGACACCATCTATTCTATTGTCTCAGTGCTAACATCATCACTTTAATGACACCATCTATTCCATTGACTCAGTGCTAACATCATCACTTTAATGAAACCATCTATTCCATTGTCTCAGTGCTAACATCATCACTTTAATGAAACCATCTATTCCATTGTCTCAGTGCTAACATCATCACTTTAATGAAACCATCTATTCCATTGTCTCAGTGCTAACATCATCACTTTAATGAAACCATCTATTCCATTGACTCAGTGCTAACATCATCACTTTAATGACACCATCGATTCCATTGTCTCAGTGCTAACATCATCACTTTAATGAAACCATCTATTCCATTGTCTCAGTGCTAACATCATCACTTTAATGACACCATCTATTCCATTGACTCAGTGCTAATATCATCACTTTAATGAAACCATCTATTCCATTGACTCAGTGCTAATATCATCACTTTAATGAAACCATCTATTCTATTGTCTCAGTGCTAACATCATCACTTTAATGACACCATCGATTCCATTGTCTCAGTGCTAACATCATCACTTTAATGAAACCATCTATTCCATTGACTCAGTGCTAACATCATCACTTTAATGAAACCATCTATTCCATTGTCTCAGTGCTAATATCATCACTTTAATGAAACCATCTATTCCATTGACTCAGTGCTAATATCATCACTTTAATGAAACCATCTATTCTATTGTCTCAGTGCTAACATCATCACTTTAATGACACCATCTATTCTATTGTCTCAGTGCTAACATCATCACTTTAATCATCATCATCATCATCATCATCTTCCACTTCTGCCGTCAAGCGTCGTGGGGAGGAATAATTTGCGTTCCAGTGCCCGGTGGACGGCACTGGATAGTGTCATTCCGTGAGGTTGTACAATGTCTCTGATGTCGTCAATCCATTTTCTTCTTGGACGTCCTCGTGGTCTCGTCGCAGATGATCTTTGATGTAAGGCCAGTGATGGTAGTTGTTGATGTTGCATTCTAATGACATGGCCAAACCACTTGATCTTCTGTCTGTCAATAAATGTGGCACAAGGTGTTGATCCCACAGTCTGTCTGATAGTAGCATTTCTTACTCGGTCTCGGATTGTTAAGTTGGCAGCTCTCCTCAGGCATCTCATTTCGCAGGTGTTGATTTTGCGAAGGTGTAATTTGGATAAAGTCCAGGTTTGAGATTGGTAGCATAGGGTTGGTGTGAATATGCTGTTTATTATCTGTCGTTTTGCGGACATGGGTATGTTTGGATGTTTCAGTAAGGGTGATAGTTGATATGTAAGTGCACTAGCTTTTTGACATCTGATTTCAATTTCTCTGTCCAATCTGCCATCTTCTGTGATCATACTTCCAAGGTATTTGAATTCTTTAACTTGTTTCAGAGGTGTGTTATTTATCTGTATATTTAGTGGGCCTGGCGATCTGCTAACTTGCATTACTTCGGTTTTGGCTGTGTTTATACTCATATTGTATCTGCTGCAGGTTGAACTCAGATTAGTAATATGATTTTGTAGTCTGCCCTCATCGCTATAAAACAGGCACTGATCATCTGCAAATAGAAGTTCATTTATTCCCTGTGGGTCAGTTGTTTCATCTGGAGTAAGGAGTTCTAAATTTTCTGAATCTGGTCTGTCGAGACTTGCTTCTTTGGAAATTCTGTCCATGTAGATATTGAATAGCAGGGGAGAGAGCACACATCCCTGCCTCACTCCTGTATTGACTGTGAACATATCTGATATACCTTCCTGTGTTCTTACTGCACTTTGGCTCGAGTGGTACATGGCTATGATATTTTCTAGCAGTTGCCCTTCTATCCCATAGTCTTCAAGGATGGTCCATAATTTGTATCTGTCTACTCTATCAAAAGCCTTTTCCTGATCTACAAACACAATATTCTGCTGGTCACTATATTCAATAGTTTTTTCACAAATTTGTCTAAGTGTAAATAATGCATCAGTGCAACTTTTACCTTTCCGAAAACCGAATTGTGCTTTGCTTAACTGTTGTTCAACTATTGGTCTAGCTCTTTGTTCCAAAAGTTTTGCATACATTTTCCCTATATGGCTTAGGAGTCATATACCTCTGTATGTTTCGCACTCTCTCATATTGCCTTTCTTTTTCCATATTGGTACTATTATTGCCTGTTGCCAATCATCTGGGACTTTTCTTTCTTCCCATGCTATATTAAAAAGTCTTGTTAGCCATTTAACTCCTGTTTCCCCACAGGCCTGAATAGCTTCTGTGGTTATTCCATCTGGACCTGGTGATTTGTTCTTAGGACTTTTCTGTATAACTGCTTTGACTTCTGCATGTATGAAATTTGGTTCTTGCTGTCCCTGGCGTTTAGGCACAAAAGTGAGGTTTCCTATGTTATGTGTGGGGTTAAGTAGTTCTTGAAAGTATTCTGCCCATCTTGCTAGTCTTTGTTGTGGATTAAATATTGGTATACCTCTTTTGCTGTTTATGATGGTGGTTGGGTTGTAACATGCATCTCTGTTTCTCATTGTGGTGACACGTTTGTAAAATTCCCTTGGGCAGTCTTTGCTAAGGGTCGCCATCTGTTCACCGTATATTCTCCAGGATTCATCTTTAGATGCTCTAATTGTTCGTTTGGCATTACGTCGTGCTATTCTATAAGTAATATAGTCCTGTTCAGATTTCGTTGTGATCCACTTTTTGAATGCTACCTTCTTTTTGAATATGCTATCTTTAACTTCGTTGTTCCACCAGGCTGTTCTTAATCTTTTGTCTTGCCCTACTTTCTTTGTTCCACATTTATTTTTCAGTGTGTCGAGCATGGCAGCCTTGAAACATGTCCATTCCTTATCTACGCTTGAGTGGTCATCAGGGATGTTCTTATGTAGGTTTTGGATTTCTTGATTGAATTCGTCTTTAACTGTATTTTCCTGCAGCCTCCTATAATTGATGACATGTGTTGTTACTTTTTTGTTTCTTATTCTCCTGTGTGGTGAAATCTTTTTTATTATGACTGGTTTGTGATCAGTATCAACATCTGTATTTGGGAGTGCTCTTGAATCTAATAGTAGCCTTCTGTCTGATTTCCTAATTAGAATAAAGTCAATTTGGGATGCTTGGTTTATGTCATTCCATTTATACCAGGTTTTGGTGTGGCTACGACGATGTTGAAAAAAACTATTTGCTATTATTAGTCCATGTTCCGAACATATGTTGAGTAGATGTTGACCATTGCTGTTACAATCAGTCTCTGTGTCGCTGAATGGCCCCATGCAATCCTCCCACGGTGTTCTTCGTGTGCCTATTCGTCCGTTAAAATCACCCATCACAACTAGTTCATCTGTCTCCTTGACATTATTTAACGTGTCTGCAAGTTTATCAAAATATTCGTCTTTGTCTTCGTCGCTGTAAGTGTCATTACATGGGGCGTATGTTTGTATAAAAGTTGTTGTTCTATTTCCTTCTTTGATCTGTACTAGTATTATCCTTTTTGATATAAATTTAGTGTTGATAATGGCTTTCGCTTTGTCTGGATGCAACAAAAAACCCACTCCATGTTTAGCTGTAGCTCGCTGATCGACGCCACTCCATATAAGGACGTAACCTTCATGTGTTTGTTTCGTGTTCTGCCCCTTTTTCCTAGTGTCACTTTAATGACACCATCTATTCCATTGTCTCAGTGCTAACATCATCACTTTAATGACACCATCTATTCCATTGTCTCAGTGCTAACATCATCACTTTAATGACACCATCGATTCCATTGTCTCAGTGCTAACATCATCACTTTAGTGACACCAACGAGTCTATTGTCTCAGTGCTAACATCATCACTTTAATGACACCATCTATTCTATTGTCTCAGTGCTAACATCATCACTTTAATGACACCATCTATTCTATTGACTCAGTGCTAACATCATCACTTTAATGACACCATCTATTCTATTGTCTCAGTGCTAACATCATCACTTTAATGACACCATCTATTCCATTGACTCAGTGCTAACATCATCACTTTAATGACACCATCTATTCTATTGTCTCAGTGCTAACATCATCACTTTAATGAAACCATCTATTCCATTGTCTCAGTGCTAACATCATCACTTTAATGACACCATCTATTCTATTGTCTCAGTGCTAACATCATCACTTTAATGACACCATCTATTCTATTGTCTCAGTGCTAACATCATCACTTTAATGACACCATCTATTCCATTGTCTCAGTGCTAACATCATCACTTTAATGACACCATCTATTCTATTGTCTCAGTGCTAACATCATCACTTTAATGACACCATCGATTCCATTGTCTCAGTGCTAACATCATCACTTTAATGACACCATCGATTCCATTGTCTCAGTGCTAACATCATCACTTTAATGACACCATCTATTCCATTGTCTCAGTGCTAACATCATCACTTTAATGACACCATCGATTCCATTGTCTCAGTGCTAACATCATCACTTTAATGACACCATCTATTCCATTGTCTCAGTGCTAACATCATCACTTTAATGACACCATCTATTCCATTGTCTCAGTGCTAACATCATCACTTTAATGACACCATCTATTCCATTGACTCAGTGCTAATATCATCACTTTAGTGACACCAACGAGTCTATTGTCTCAGTGCTAACATCATCACTTTAATGACACCATCGATTCCATTGTCTCAGTGCTAACATCATCACTTTAGTGACACCAACGAGTCTATTGTCTCAGTGCTAACATCATCACTTTAATGACACCATCTATTCTATTGTCTCAGTGCTAACATCATCACTTTAATGACACCATCTATTCTATTGACTCAGTGCTAACATCATCACTTTAATGACACCATCTCTTCTATTGTCTCAGTGCTAACATCATCACTTTAATGACACCATCTATTCTATTGTCTCAGTGCTAACATCATCACTTTAATGACACCATCTATTCTATTGTCTCAGTGCTAACATCATCACTTTAATGACACCATCTATTCTATTGTCTCAGTGCTAACATCATCACTTTAATGTCACCATCTATTTCATTGTCTCTGTGGTATAGTACTAGCTCGGCAGCCTACAAGACTCCATGTCCTGAACTGATTGTCCCCTGAAGTGAACCGAGCTGGACAGGAAGGACAATGCCAGCGGTCCTGTTTGACAGTCTCACAACGGACACATAAACCCCGAGTGTCGGACCCCACAGCTGGGCGCCCACCCCGTTTTATGTGCATTCATTAGGCATTCTTTATGGATATTTGTGTTTGTATTAGCTGAATTTCAGAAAATTAAGAGTATGTTATGCAATAAGGTACACTGTCAGGCAGGCCGAGAGAGGGATCATGGTTCATAGGCAACACGTGGTCTCAAACTTCAGCCCATGCTGTGTGTTATGGAGAGGTATAACTCCATCTTACAAACTATCATCTGTCAAGACGGCAAGATTCCAGTCAGTCAGTCAGTCAGTCAGTCAGTCAGTCAGTCAGTCAGTCAGTCAGTCAGTCAGTCAGTCAGTCAGTCAGTCAGTCAGTCAGTCAGTCAGTCAGTCAGTCAGTCAGTCAGTCAGTCAGTCAGTCAGTCAGTCAGTCAGTCAGTCAGTCAGTCAGTCAGTCAGTTAAGTCAGTCAGTCAGTTAAGTCACTTTCATTGAATGAAGCAATAGTTTGCTGAAGTGCTATACAGAACCTATTTTGCTGTATGGCATTGAATCTTGGAATGTCAATGAACAAATTAGGAAGAACTTAGAAGCAACAGAGATGTGGTTCCTAAGACAAATGTTGCGAATTCCTTGGACTGCCAGAATAACTAAAGACGACTGCCTGAAACAGGCTAATGAAACTAGAACATTATGGTCAACAATAAGAAAGAGACAAACAGCTTTCTTTGGTCCTGTGATGAGAAGAGAGGCATTGGAGAACATCGTGACAACTGGAAAGATCGAGGGGAAGAGAGGCAGACAGAGAGAGAGAGAGAGAGAGAGAGAGCGAGAGAGAGAGAGAGAGAGAGAGAGAGAGAGAGAGAGAGAGACAAAGAGAAAAGATGCTGGATGGAATGAGACGGTGGCATTGAGGAATATCATCGGCAGAGTTGATCCAGAAAACCAAAGACCGGGATCTGTGGAGAGACATGAACGCCTACGTCAGCTGGCATGGCACTTGTTATATTCTACAGAATAGACTTTATAATACACCCAGTTGTCTTGATGAAGATTTATGTGTGTAACTTGATGAAGATTTATGTGTGTAACTTGCCTGGCGCGCTCCGCCGCATCTCGTCTGAATTCGATATCACATGAAGTGAATAGATGGGTTACATTTCTGGCTGAAACACATCACACACAATCACTGATATTATTCGAACGTTGTAGCATTGTTATCCTAGGGCAGGGGTCACCAAACTACGGCCCGTGGGGCCGGGTCCGGCCCGCGACGTCATTTCATCCGGCCCGCCGACGGTACTCAAACTTGCTTGATATAACGTATGGAACACGAGAGGTTTTGATACAATTTAATTGTAAATATTATGTTTAAAATAATAGGAGATCTTCTGGCTGCTATGTGTCTTAAATTTACTATTTTCAATTATACATTATTGTATCTAGATTTTCTTGTTTATTGTAATGTTTGCTTATTTCGCGCCATCCCATGTCCTTCCCCGGCTCATTGTAGTGCCGCCTACGCTCTAACGTTACCATGGTTTCCATGGCAACACACACACACACACACACACACACACACACACACATACACCTTTCCCTCCCCCAGATGCGTCCGCCTGTCAACACAGGTCCGCTGCTCAAGAAATATTTACTTCTTTTTGCCTGTCATCCATTTTATACGATTTCTTTGACAGTGATAGGTAAGTGAACTACAAGTGTGAATGGAGGCAATAAAGTAACAAATATAGCATAAAAATGCCATAGAAGCCTCGTGTTATTACGAAAATATTAGTTAGTTTAGTTTAGTTTAGTCGACTGATCAACATCACGGCTCACATAAGTGTTCCGTTCTACTCCTAACTCAAGCCTGAGTCCGGAGAATCTCAGCTCAGTGCACGAACTCCGTAGCACCGGCGAGGATCCTGAAATGCTTTGGGTAGAATTGTAACTCGAAATTTTGAACGGTCAGCGCCGTTAGGCTACTCTTTTCCGATTCCCAACTGCCAAGGGATTTTTTTTACGTGCGCAAAAATACACACGGGCGTTAGGTCTCACTACTCAGAGACCAGGGAAATTTCGTTACTAGAAGTCCACGTGAAAAAATCCCGGCCCTCACCAGGGCTTGAACCCGGGACCTCCAGCACTCGAGGCGGACACCATACCTTGAGACCCCTCAGCCCCCCCCCCCCCCGACATACATACATACATACAGACAGACAGACAGACAGAGAGGCAGACAGACAGACAGACAGGCAGACAGGCAGGCAGACAGGCAGACAGACAGACAGACAGACAGGCAGACAGACAGACAGACAGACAGACAGGCAGACAGACAGACAGACAGACAGACAGGCAGGCAGACAGACAGGCAGACAGGCAGGCAGGCAGACAGACAGACAGACAGACAGACAGAGAAAACATCTGAAAGCAATTCTCTTGATTAGATGCAGCAATTCCAAACCAAACATTGATGATATGTTGAAAGCCAAATATCAGTTTTACACATTTCACTAACCTTATTTGCTGAATTGTTTGTGAGGTTCGGATATGTGCACACTAGGTCTGTCTGGTGTAACTATCTATTTGCTAACGTCGCCTTCTTTGTTAACTTTTTTTTCTTCAGTGAATAAATATGTTGGTTGTATTTTTTTTTTTGGTGTGTGTGTGCATTGCACGCCGCTCACCCATGATTAACTTAGATTTGTGTCTTTTCCCTCAGAGATTTCGTTCTGGCTTGCAAGTATTGTTAAAGGTAGTTGCATATCCTGTACAGGACGTTTGCAGTCAGCACCAGCATTTTTTGCTGTTGTTGATGTTTACGTTCAGTAGTTAGTCATTGCTTTCTGAACGACCGGCACCCCTACCATAAGGTAAAAAACAAGCGCAACGCGGTCTGCTGCCAAATCGCGCGCAACTGTGTTTCAAACGCGGGTATACGGGATTACGAAGCGCGTCCGTAATACCTTCGCCACGGAGACCGGTGCAAGTATTGTACAGAATGAGTATCCGGCCCGCGCACGCCATTTTTGTCAGTTATCCGGCCCGCCGTGAAAACAGTTTGGTGACCCCTGTCCTAGGGTAATCGCAAACGCACTATAAAGTGTTTCGCCTGTATAATATTGGTTGCAAACATCTAATTGTTGATGCTCAGGATATTTGAGCAAATGGTTTACTGCTCGTCCAATACAACATACGAAATGTCCTTGTCGTGTTAACTTTATAGCCGCAATTTAGCAGTTATTGAAAGCTGACCATAAACTGCAGCCATAAATTTAACAATGCCAACGCTTCTACTATTACGAAAATCAGTACAAGGCGATTGGCTCCAAACCGCTTGCGGCTGACTGCGAACCCAGTATGTTGGAATTGTGGAACTGCCTCAAATGCCCTTCAGCCACACAAGCCGACAGACAGCCAGGAATGCAGACAGACAGATAGAGAGCGATTCAGACAGACAGACAGATAGAGAAAGAGAGTGAGAGATTTAGACAGACAGACAGATAGAGAGAGATTTAGATAGACAGACAGACAGATAGAGAGAGATTTAGACAGACAAATAAAATACTTACTCTCTATCTTGGGCGGGGGGCTTGTGGTTGGCTTCGGTTTCTCTGTTGAGAGATTGAGAGAGACATCAGTTTAAACTATGAACACATTCTCATGCGCCTCTCACCATTTCATCCCCGGCTGCTCTCTATGAACAAATAAACAATAGTTACGTCTCATCACGACATCCCCGGCTGTCCTCTATGAACAAATAAACAATAGTTACGTCTCACCATTTCATTCCCGGCTGCTCCCAATAAAACATAAACAATAGTTAACAAAAGTAATTTGAAACTATGAACAAATTGAATTACGAAAGTACAAACAATAGATTGCACGATTTATTGCCAGGCATATTTCGCTACATCGGTAGGTGCATCCTACAGAGATCATACAGCTCAACTCATGTCAATGTCATAGGATCTAACAGACAATCGGATCAACTTTATAGCACCAGGTTTCACCCAATGTGGCTCGGTTTCTTGTCAGAGGGCGGTCTGTCGAAAGCGTCACACAAAGCGTGGACTCCGTAGCTCCAACAACGAGCCCCAGGAGTCTCAAAATAACACATTAACAATTAAATTTCGAAATGAAACATTCAAATTGGAAACAATAAAGAGAAATTTAATAGTAAATATTTGTACAATTTTATTGTTGAAATATTTTTTTCCATTCAACTATAGTGACTTATTACATAAGATACATTAAATTTTCTGAAATACAGCTGTTGTTTGCATAGGGGACAGACGAATATCTCTAGTAGGTTGGGGATGTAAAATGACAACGTGAGATATTTTCCCCATTTGGTTAAGGAATTTTTCTACTTGTTATAAGTTTGGTTGAAATTTGGCTTAAATTTTTCATATTTCCTTAACAAAAATGTCCTACATTTTATAAGTTTTAGATGAAATATTTCTTTACTTGACCAAACAATTTTCACATTTGGTTAACAAATTTTCCTACTTTTTATAAGTTTGGTTGAAATTTGGCCAAACTTTTCACATTTTTTAACAAAGTTTCCTACTGTTTATCAGTTTGTTTGAAATTTGGCCAAACTTTTCACATTTCGTAAACAAAATTTCCTACTTTTCATAAGATTGGGTGAGATATTTATAAGTGTGGTTGAACTTTGGTCACAATTTTTCCACATTTGGTCAACAAAATTTCCTACTTTTTATGAGTTTGTTTGACATTTGGCCAAATTTTTCACACCTGGACAACAAAATTTCACACTTAAAAAAAAATCAGTTTGGTTGAAATGTGTCCAACCTGTTCACATTTGATTACCAAAGTTTCCTACTTTTTTTATGAGTTTGTTTGAAATTTGGTCAAACTTTTCACATTTGGTTAACAAAATTTACTACTTTTCATAAGTTTGGCTGAGATATTTATAAGTTTTGTTGAACTTTGGCCACAAGTTTTCACATTTGGCCAACAAAATTTCCTACTTTTTATGAGTTTGGTTGAAATATGGCCAAACTTTTCACATTTGGTTAACAAAGTTTCGGAATGCCCCAAATTATCTTTGGCCATTGTTTAAATATAATGGTAGACACAGTAAACGTTTAAATATATTACACATTCAGAAGCCTAGGATTGACTTATACAAAACAAGCTTAACGTACTCCGCAGCTCAGCTGTGGAACAATCTTCCACAAGAAATCAAAGACATCACCAATCCCTATTCATATAATCGCAAATTATTCGAACACTATCTCAGAACGGATTACTTTCCCCCTTAATAATAGAGATAAGAATAATAATAACAACAAAACCCTAGTATAACAGCCAGTCCCCTTTTGGTAGGCCAGTATATTCCACATGGCCAATAACAAGTGTCAGATCATTATCTAATATTACTGAGTCGTGTAGTTTCGATGTTCGCAGTTTGCCCATGCCTTTATAATGCATATCTTTTATATTGTTGCTGTTCTCTGTTAGCCTTGAATGATGTGTGAATGAAATAATGTATGAAAGAGAGTGATAGAAGGGCAGAATGATAGACGGGCCTGCGTGCCCAATTCTTAACCCTTTGAAAATAAAGTTTGTTAGTTCGTTCGTTCTGGTTGCTGGGGTCACCACACATCTGACTGTAGCTGGGTTGAAAACTGACGGTATAGAATGCGTCTACTTGGTGGTTTCGTTTAGTACCCTGTTTGACTTGGGTACTGTCTTGAGTGTGTTGGACTTGATTGCTTCGGATGGTGTCTTGTTGCACATCAAACAGCTGGCTATTGGGCTCATCACACATCTGGTTGCTGGGATCATCACACATCTGATTTTAGCTGGGCTGAACACCGGCAGTATAGTATGCGTCTATTTGGTGGCTTCGTTTAGTACCCTGTTTGTCTTGAGCACTGCCTTGCATGTTTTGGACTTTATTGCTTTGATTAGTGCCCTATTTGACATGAGCATTGACTTGCTTATGTTGGTTACTGACTTGCTTGCCTCTGTTAGTGGGTTGTTTCAATTCGTAACTGACTTGGTTAAATTGATTAATTCTGTCAAAATCAGCGAGGATCTCACGCTGCATAGCGATCATATGTTCATATTCATGACGAGTAACTGTCATTCCAATCTTAGTAGGAAACTTCTTATCGGATTCATCGAAAAATCTACGGATGTGTAACGTGCTCATGCCTCTGTAGGAAGAGACAAACACGGCCTTATCACCACCGCCCACTGGTTTAATAATCTCATCACTACGAGTCATGTAGACCCATTTAGCAGGAAAAGTCTTGAGGTCTGTAGCCATCTTCTTCTCACAATGCTTGACTGTTACCAGCCACGGGTTTACATACTAGTTTGTGAGCCACGCGTGAAACCGGTTTCAGCCAGTTTGTTACGTCAAGCTGCTCAGATTATGCTGACGCGGCTGTCGGTATGGCGCGACTAAATGTTCTACTACCCGCTTGTTGACCCATTGTTTGTTTGACTTGCGTTGGGGAATGCGGGTCATGCTCGCCCCATGACCTCTCAACATGATGAAATAGATAGCATAGAGGGCGCCGTAATATTTTGGTTGTAGTCACTGTGAGATACAGTCTGTGAAGCAAGAATAACAGCGATATACATATACAGTCTCCTCACACCCACTGTAGTTCTCTTCGTCTTGAACACTGGTCAGCTATTAAAGACATGACTGTAAATATATTACAATCATCTTGTTTTTTTTTATGTAGGTGTTTTAATACTCGTCCACTAGTGTGTATTGACTAAAGGTTAAGGATGCCGGTGACAATGTTTGCTCGACGTTTGGTGATGATGGTTCTGGAGTATCCTGTTGTCAATTATAGTCGAGGATGCACTCCTCAATTCTACTGAGGCTTAATATGATTATTTCTTCTTTGGTGAAGTTCTATTTTAGTATACCCTGCAGTGGAACCGTTACTAGGTCCGAAAAACTACCACTCTCACCATATTTATGAGAATGGATTCTCGGCTTTTTGATTTTGTGGGACATTAAGACACGCCATGCAACTGCTGTTTGGCTCTGCTCTTAGTATGCTCCACAGTTTGCTGATTAGCTTTTCGTGGGCATACGAATCTGTAAAACAATTATAAGAATAAGTTACTATACCAACGCTATAGAAATACATATTATAAATAATAGCTCTGTATCTGACATGCACCCTCTGTTACACAGTCATATATTTCTATCGACAATGGGTATGTAGATCCCGCAAGACACTTTCACCTTCCCCTACGATTACACACTACTACCTATATTATTACAGTACCACCATATCGCCGTGTTTAAAAGTTCGAATGCCAGCTGTATTCCATTTCGTCCCACCTTACCATAATACATGAAGAAATGTATTGTCTCTTCAGTTATATGCGTCTAGCACCATATATCCCTGTATTATACTAGTATTGTTAGGTTAACCGTATGCCTACTTGAAGAAACACAACGAAAAAATGTCGTTCCAGCCTACCATACTATGTGAAGAAATGGCTTGTCTATTCAGTTATATGCGTCTAGCACCATATATCACCTCTATTATACTAGTATTGTTAGGTTAACTGTATGCCTACTTGGAGAAACACAACGAAAATGTAAAAAGGTTTAGCAAAAAATAAAGCCAACTTACCATTAGCAACCTGCCACATGGTGCTCTGGTTTCTGTTCACTGAGACCGGTACTTCTAGACAGCGAATGGTGGACGTTACATACACGATAGCTGCTGACGTAGACTCCCAACTCAGCGGAATATTGTCTGGACATGTCTGACCTTAATACAATCACGTGCTAAGGTCGTGGCCTATCAACGCGACATAGTCGCTTGTGGAATTATTTAACCAGGGTTAGGTCCCTTGGTTCGATACTCGACAGTTTTTGTGTAGTATCCTTCTTAACCGCGTGTTCTAGCTGTATCATCACACATATACCAGGATGCGACGCCATTTTAATCGGTTTTAGCTAGTGAGCACGTGGTCTGGTTGTATTTCTATGGATGCGACCGGAAGCAGCGCTATATTTAACCGGCTTACCCACGCGCTTCGATTGTATCCCTTAGACATGTGACCGGAAGCATCGCCATATTTGATCGGATATGACCATCACCCAAGTGTGCTCGACTGCAACGCCATCGTTGATCGGGTTTAGCCAGTGAGCATTATTCTGGTTGTAGCCATTGCCACGTGCGACAGGAAGCAGGGCCATATTTGAGCCGAGGTGACCATTAGCCAAGTGTCTCGGCTGTATCGTTATGCGGTAAATACTCTCTGAGTCATCCTCCGGTTTTCCCCAAATACATGTCTGAACATGTTCACGCACGTTCATTAATGGCATCGCCACGTGTTGAGTAACCAAGGATGTCACCTTCAACTCAGTCAACTATGAGTTCATGCCCCAGAATTTAATATGAGACTTAACCTCCGGCTCTTATCAATGAATGAACGTATTTATCTAGCCACCCCGCCACTCGACTACCCATTAACAATGATCAGACGCAGCTACATAGCCTTTCTTCCACTCACACACCCTTTACCAGCGACCGAGAGTCTTTATCTAGTACCTCCTCTTGCTCTTAACAAGGGCCGGACGTATTTATCTAGCCACCCGATACTCGACCACCCCTTAACAATGATCAGAAGCACCTATCTAGCCTTGTCTCCATTCACCCACCCCTTACCAACGAATTTCACTAAGCCATACTCGCTACATTCAATAATATCGGTTATGTTTACTTTTTTAAGGTTTTCATTTGAAGCTCTGAAAACCGTGTGGTGATAGTGTTTGGAAGCACTTATCTAGCTACCCCGTTACTCACTCACCCCTTACCAACGACTTTCACTAAGCTATACCCGCTATTGACAATAATATCGGTCATTTTTTTACATTTTAAGGTTTTCATTTTAACCCGTATGATGATAGTTTTTAAACCACTACGACCCTCTACATATCACTAGTAATCGCTACCCACCCCTTACCAACTAATTTCACTATGCCATACCCACAGCAGCCAATAATACCGGCCATCTTTAATTTTACGGTTTTCATTTGTAACCCTTATGATGATAGTGTTTACACCACCACTACACTCTACAGATGACTAATACCCACTACCCACCCCATATCAACGAATGACACTAAGCCATACCGACTAGAACCAATAATACTGGCCCTTTTTACTTTTTAAAGTTTTTAATTGTAACATGTGTGATGATAGTGTTTACACGACTACGACCCTCTACAGATACTATAGCCGCCATATTTACATTTTTAATTATAAGTTTTTTCATATGATGCCTGTCTTGGCTCGAGGTTCGAACCGTCTAGTCCTATCCCACACGCCGTCACCCGCACTCCACTCCTAAGCTCACAGCCCCATACCCGCCCGACCCCTAGACCACCCCGAGGAAATGCACTGTAACTCTATCCCCTACATATCACCAATTGAATGATGATAGTGTTTACTCCCAGCTCAATACATATAAAGAAAGAAGAAGCCCCGCCACGCTACAATCAATAATATCAATAGTTATTAAAGACATAAAATTCTATCAAAAAAGGAAGTAACAGTGCAAAAATACGTTCGATTATTAATTCCTGTGTTGCATCCCTTGAACATATGGATCCGGTTTTTGACGTAATCACGATGGATCATGACTTTTTATATAGTAAAATATGACGTCACCAGACGGATCTGGATCCAGATTCCCTCATCAAATTGCACGTACATTACCACTCATATGTGCTCGGATCAAATCCTCAGTAAATCCCGCAGCGCGTAGCGCCTCACGTCGCCATTTCTGCGTTGGTTTATTCATCTTCTTTGGCTTCCTGCATAGTGTTCTCGCTTAGCCACTCTTCTTTTAACTTGCTGCTCTCGCAATCTGAGAATTACATTGCTGCTGTTCTACTCATAATAGAAACAATAACATTTGCCAGTAAACTATATACTGTATGTGGAGTGGAAAGCAAGGGAACACCATTTCAGAGTCAGATCAACTCACTGATGCAGGTTTTGCTGGCCAGTATCTTCTTGATGGAGTCCAGCTGGTCGTAGTTGTCAACTCTGGTCACCCTGGAGACATCTCCGGCAATGTTCTTCAGCTCCTCATCTTTGACTCCACGGCCCACACCCAAAGCAAACATTCTGATGCCGGCCTTTCTTGCGTCCTCTGCTGCCTTCTTTGTGACTTTCGGTCTGTGGGTATCGTGGGGGAGACATCAAAACACGGGGTATTGGTAGTGCTATACACAGACTGTTGTCAGATATAAGGCTAGAACCTTTGTGATAAATGTGTGGTAGATGTGTATAAATGTGTGGTAGATGTGTAGAAATGTGTGGTGTATGTTTATAAATGTGTCGCAGATGTGTATAAATGGGTGGCATATATTTATAAATGTGTTGTAGATGTACATAAATGTGTGGTAGATATGCAAACATGTGTGGTAGATGTGTATACATGTGTGGTAGATGTGTATAAATGTGTGGTATAGTTTATAAATGTGTGGTACATGTGTAGAAATGTGCGGTAAGTGTACACATGTGTGGTAGATGTTATAAATGTGTGATAGATGTGTATAAATGTGTGATAGATGTGCATAAATGTGTGTTTTATATGTGTATAAATGTGTGGTAAATTGTATAAATGTGTGGTAGGTATGTATAAATGTGTGGTTTATGTGTATAAATGTGTGGTAGGTGTGTATAAATGTATGGTAACTGTTAGTCTAACAAGACATTGCACACACAACAAGAGACAGCAGCGCGGGGAACGTCTGCTAGAGAGACTGTTCATGGCGCACTGCAAGTTGACCAGCTAGAGAGACTGTTCATGGCGCACTGCAAGTTGACCAGCTAGAGAGACTGTTCATGGCGCACTGCAAGTTGACCAGCTAGAGAGACTGTTCATGGCGCACTGCAAGTTGAAAAGCTAGAGAGACAGTTCATGGCGCACTGCAAGTTGACAAGCTAGAGGGAATGTTCATGGCGCACTGCAAGTTGACCAGCTAGAGAGACTGTTCATGGCGCACTGCAAGTTGACCAGCTAGAGAGACTGTTCATGGCGCACTGCAAGTTGAAAAGCTAGAGAGACAGTTCATGGCGCACTGCAAGTTGACAAGCTAGAGGGAATGTTCATGGCGCACTGCAAGTTGACCAGCTAGAGAATCTGTTCATGGCGCACTGCAAGTTGACCTGCTAGAGGGAATGTTCATGGCGCACTGCAAGTTGAAAAGCTAGAGAGACAGTTCATGGCGCACTGCAAGTTGAAAAGCTAGAGAGACAGTTCATGGCGCACTGCAAGTTGACCTGCTAGAGGGAATTTTCATGGCGCACTGCAAGTTGACCTGCTAGACCGCTCTAATGTTAATTATTGTTTTGCTTTTGTGGTTGCGTTCG
Source organism: Cepaea hortensis (assembly GCA_963921405.1). Taxonomy (NCBI): domain Eukaryota; kingdom Metazoa; phylum Mollusca; class Gastropoda; order Stylommatophora; family Helicidae; genus Cepaea; species Cepaea hortensis. Next base: position 3,064,194 of record OY992890.1, read on the forward strand.
CTCGCTTTGAACTCATGCGGAGTACGTACAACTGCTGCTATTTATAGTGTACTGGACAGAGTTTTGTGTGTGGGTTACCTAGCTCTATTACCGATATAGACTGAACGGTTCCATGTGCAATGAGGATGATCTGTTGATTAACTAACTAACTAACTAACTAACTAACTAACTAACTAACTAACTAACTAACTAACTAACTAACTAACTATCTAACTAACTAACTAACTAAGTAACTAACTATCTAACTAACTAACTAACTAACTAGCTAACTAACTAACTAACTAACTAACTAACTAACTAACTAACTAACTAACTAACTAACTAACTAACTAACCTAACTAACTAACTAACTAACT
>OY992890.1:3067049-3069549 GCA_963921405.1 Cepaea hortensis
AACTAACTAACTAACTAATTAACTAACTAACTAACTTACTAACTATCTAACTAACTAACTGACTGACTGACTGACTGACTGACTGACTGACTAACTAACTAACTAACTAACTAACTAACTAACTAACTAACTAACTAACTAACTAACTAACTAACTATGTATCTAATTACTAACTAACTAACTAACTAACTAACTAACTAACTATCTAACTAACTGACTGACTGACTGACTGACTGACTAACTAACTAACTAACTAACTAACTAACTACCTACCTACCCAACTAACTAACTTACTAACTAATTAACTAACTAACTAACTAACTAACTAACTATCTAACTGACTGACTGACTGACTGACTGACTGACTGACTGACTGACTGACTAACTAACTAACTAACTAACTAACTAACTAACTAACTAACTAACTAACTAACTAACTATCTATCTATCTAACTAACTAACTAACTAACTAACTAACTAACTAACTAACTAACTAACTAACTAACTAACTAACTAATTAACTAACTAACTATCTATCTAACTAACTAACTAACTAACTAACTACCTACCTACCTAACTAACTAACTAACTAACTAACTAATTAACTAACTAACTACTTACCTACCTAACTAACTAACTAACTAACTAACTAACTAACTAACTAACTAACTAACTAACTAACTTACTAACTAACTAACTAACTAACTAACTAACTGACTGACTGACTGACTAACTAACTAAATAACGAACTAACTAACTAACTAACTAAGTAACTAACTAAGTAACTAACTAACTAACTAACTAACTAACTAATTAACTAACTACCTACCTAACTAACTAACTAACTAACTAATTAACTAATTAAATAACTAACTAACTAACTAACTAACTAACTAACTGACTAACTAACTAACTAACTAACTAACTACCTACCTACCTAACTAACTAACTAACTAACTAATTAACTAACTAACTAACTAACTAACTAACTAACTAACTAACTAACTATCTAACTAAGTAACTAACTAAGTAAGTAAGTAACTAACTAACTAACTAACTACCTACCTACCTAGCTAACTAACTAACTAATTAACTAACTAACTAACTTACTAACTAACTAACTAACTAACTAACTAACTAACTAACTAACTAACTAACTAACTAACTAACTAACTAACTAACTACCTAACTAACTACCTACCTACTTAACTAACTAACTAACTAACTAACTAACTAACTCTATTACAAGTGTCCCTCGCCATTAGGTGATCTAACTCCAACTTCAGAGGTACTTGTAACTTACGCCCCCAAGTCAAGGACGAGAAGTCAAGATTTTTATTTAGACCGCTCTAATAGAGGGACTGTTCATGGCGCACTGCAAGTTGACAAGTTAGAGAGAATGTTCATGGCGCACTGCAAGTTGACCAGCTAGACCGCTCTGATAGAGAGAATGTTCATGCCTCAATGCAAGTTGACAAGTTAGAGAGAATGTTCATGGCGCCCTGCAAGTTGACAAGTTAGAGAGAATGTTCATGGCGCACTGCAAGTTGACAAGTTGAGAGAATGTTCATGGCGCACTATATGTTGACCAGTTAGACCGCTCTAATAGAGCGGCTGTTCATGATGCACTGTAAGTTGACAAGTTAGAGAGAATGTTCATGGCGCACTGCAAGTTGTTTAGTTAGAGAGAATGTTCATGGCGCACATTAAGTTGACAAGTTAGAGAGAATGTTCATGGCGCACTGTAAGTTGACCAGCTAGAGAGAATATTCATGACGCACTGCAAGTTGACAAGTTAGAGAGAATGTTCATGGCGCACTGCAAGTTGACAAGTTATAGAGAATGTTCATGGCGCAATGCAAGTTGGCAAGTTAGAGAGAATGTTCATGGCGCACTGCAAGTTGACAAGTTAGAGAGAATGTTCATGGCGCACTGCAAGTTGATCAGCTAGAGAGACTGTTCATGGCGCACTGCAAGTTGACAAGTTAGATAGAATGTTCATGGCGCACTGCAAGTTGACCAGCTAGACCGCTCTAATAGAGAGAATGTTCATTGTGCACTGCAAGTTGACAAGTTAGAATGTTCATGGCGCACTGCAAGTTGACAAGTTAAAGAGAATGTTCATGGCGCACTGCAAGTTCAACAGCTAGACCGCTCTAATAGAGAGAATGTTCATGGCGCAGTGCAAGTTGACAAGTTAGATAGAATGTTCATGGCGCATTGCAAGTTGACAAGTTAAAGAGAATGTTCATGGCGTACTGCAAGTTGAACAGCTAGACCGCTCTAATAGAGAGAATGTTCATTGTGCACTGCAAGTTGACAAGTTAAAGAGAATGTTCATGGCGCACTGCAAGTAGACAAGTTAGATAGAATGTTCATGGCGCACTGCAAGTTGACCAGCTAGACCGCTCTAATAGAGAGAATGTTATTGGCGCACTGCAAGTTGACAAGTTAGAGAGAATGTTCATGGCGCAACGGAAGTTGACTAGCTAGACCGCTC
>OY992890.1:3074549-3077049 GCA_963921405.1 Cepaea hortensis
TACCTACCTACCTAACTAACTAACTAACTAACTAACTAATTAACTAACTAACTACTTACCTACCTAACTAACTAACTAACTAACTAACTAACTAACTAATTAACTAACTAACTAACTAAATTACTAACTAACTAACTAACTAACTAACTAACTAACTGACTGACTGACTGACTAACTAACTAAATAACGAACTAACTAACTAACTAACTAAGTAACTAACTAAGTAACTAACTAACTAACTAACTAACTAACTAATTAACTAACTACCTACCTAACTAACTAACTAACTAACTAATTAACTAATTAAATAACTAACTAACTAACTAACTAACTAACTAACTGACTAACTAACTAACTAACTAACTAACTACCTACCTACCTAACTAACTAACTAACTAACTAATTAACTAACTAACTAACTAACTAACTAACTAACTAACTAACTAACTAACTAACTATCTAACTAAGTAACTAACTAAGTAAGTAAGTAACTAACTAACTAACTAACTACCTACCTACCTAGCTAACTAACTAACTAATTAACTAACTAACTAACTTACTAACTAACTAACTAACTAACTAACTAACTAACTAACTAACTAACTAACTAACTAACTAACTAACTAACTAACTAACTCTATTACAAGTGTCCCTCGCCATTAGGTGATCTAACTCCAACTTCAGAGGTACTTGTAACTTACGCCCCCAAGTCAAGAACGAGAAGTCAAGATTTTTATTTAGACCGCTCTAATAGAGGGACTGTTCATGGCGCACTGCAAGTTGACAAGTTAGAGAGAATGTTCATGGCGCACTGCAAGTTGACCAGCTAGACCGCTCTGATAGAGAGAATGTTCATGCCTCAATGCAAGTTGACAAGTTAGAGAGAATGTTCATGGCGCCCTGCAAGTTGACAAGTTAGAGAGAATGTTCATGGCGCACTGCAAGTTGACAAGTTGAGAGAATGTTCATGGCGCACTATATGTTGACCAGTTAGACCGCTCTAATAGAGCGGCTGTTCATGATGCACTGTAAGTTGACAAGTTAGAGAGAATGTTCATGGCGCACTGCAAGTTGTTTAGTTAGAGAGAATGTTCATGGCGCACATTAAGTTGACAAGTTAGAGAGAATGTTCATGGCGCACTGTAAGTTGACCAGCTAGAGAGAATGTTCATGACGCACTGCAAGTTGACAAGTTAGAGAGAATGTTCATGGCGCACTGCAAGTTGACAAGTTATAGAGAATGTTCATGGCGCAATGCAAGTTGGCAAGTTAGAGAGAATGTTCATGGCGCACTGCAAGTTGACAAGTTAGAGAGAATGTTCATGGCGCACTGCAAGTTGATCAGCTAGAGAGACTGTTCATGGCGCACTGCAAGTTGACAAGTTAGATAGAATGTTCATGGCGCACTGCAAGTTGACCAGCTAGACCGCTCTAATAGAGAGAATGTTCATTGTGCACTGCAAGTTGACAAGTTAGAATGTTCATGGCGCACTGCAAGTTGACAAGTTAAAGAGAATGTTCATGGCGCACTGCAAGTTCAACAGCTAGACCGCTCTAATAGAGAGAATGTTCATGGCGCAGTGCAAGTTGACAAGTTAGATAGAATGTTCATGGCGCATTGCAAGTTGACAAGTTAAAGAGAATGTTCATGGCGTACTGCAAGTTGAACAGCTAGACCGCTCTAATAGAGAGAATGTTCATTGTGCACTGCAAGTTGACAAGTTAAAGAGAATGTTCATGGCGCACTGCAAGTAGACAAGTTAGATAGAATGTTCATGGCGCACTGCAAGTTGACCAGCTAGACCGCTCTAATAGAGAGAATGTTATTGGCGCACTGCAAGTTGACAAGTTAGAGAGAATGTTCATGGCGCAACGGAAGTTGACTAGCTAGACCGCTCTAATAGAGGGACTGTTCATGGCGCACTGCAAGTTGACAAGTTAGAGAGAATGTTCATGGCGCACTGCAAGTTGACAAGTTAGAGAGAATGTTCATTGCGCACTGCAAGTTGACAAGTTAGAGAGAATGTTCATGGCGCACTGCAAGTTGACCAGCTAGACCGCTATAACCGAGGGACTGTTCATGGCGCACTGCAAGTTGACAAGTTAGAAAGAATGTTCATGGCGCACTGCAAGTTGACCAGCTAGAGAGTATGTTCATGGCGCACTGCAAGTTGTTTAGTTAGAGAGAATGTTCATGGCGCACTACAAGTTGACAAGTTAGAGAGAATGTTCATGGCGCACTGCAAGTTGACCAACTAGAGAGAATGTTCATGGCGCAATGCAATTTGACAAGTTAGAGAGAATGTTCATAGCGCACTGCAAGTTGACAAGTTAGAGAGAATGTTCATGGCGCACTGCAAGTTGACAAGTTAGAGAGAATGTTCATGGCACACTGCAAGTTGACAAGTTAGAGAGAATGTTCATGGCGTACTGCAAGTTGACCTGCCAGAGAGACTGTTCATGGCGCACTGCAAGTTGACATGTTAGAGAGAATGTTCAT
>OY992890.1:3082049-3102049 GCA_963921405.1 Cepaea hortensis
GTCAAGGACGAGAAGTCAAGATTTTTATTTAGACCGCTCTAATAGAGGGACTGTTCATGGCGCACTGCAAGTTGACAAGTTAGAGAGAATGTTCATGGCGCACTGCAAGTTGACCAGCTAGACCGCTCTGATAGAGAGAATGTTCATGCCTCAATGCAAGTTGACAAGTTAGAGAGAATGTTCATGGCGCCCTGCAAGTTGACAAGTTAGAGAGAATGTTCATGGCGCACTGCAAGTTGACAAGTTGAGAGAATGTTCATGGCGCACTATATGTTGACCAGTTAGACCGCTCTAATAGAGCGGCTGTTCATGATGCACTGTAAGTTGACAAGTTAGAGAGAATGTTCATGGCGCACTGCAAGTTGTTTAGTTAGAGAGAATGTTCATGGCGCACATTAAGTTGACAAGTTAGAGAGAATGTTCATGGCGCACTGTAAGTTGACCAGCTAGAGAGAATGTTCATGACGCACTGCAAGTTGACAAGTTAGAGAGAATGTTCATGGCGCACTGCAAGTTGACAAGTTATAGAGAATGTTCATGGCGCAATGCAAGTTGGCAAGTTAGAGAGAATGTTCATGGCGCACTGCAAGTTGACAAGTTAGAGAGAATGTTCATGGCGCACTGCAAGTTGATCAGCTAGAGAGACTGTTCATGGCGCACTGCAAGTTGACAAGTTAGATAGAATGTTCATGGCGCACTGCAAGTTGACCAGCTAGACCGCTCTAATAGAGAGAATGTTCATTGTGCACTGCAAGTTGACAAGTTAGAATGTTCATGGCGCACTGCAAGTTGACAAGTTAAAGAGAATGTTCATGGCGCACTGCAAGTTCAACAGCTAGACCGCTCTAATAGAGAGAATGTTCATGGCGCAGTGCAAGTTGACAAGTTAGATAGAATGTTCATGGCGCATTGCAAGTTGACAAGTTAAAGAGAATGTTCATGGCGTACTGCAAGTTGAACAGCTAGACCGCTCTAATAGAGAGAATGTTCATTGTGCACTGCAAGTTGACAAGTTAAAGAGAATGTTCATGGCGCACTGCAAGTAGACAAGTTAGATAGAATGTTCATGGCGCACTGCAAGTTGACCAGCTAGACCGCTCTAATAGAGAGAATGTTATTGGCGCACTGCAAGTTGACAAGTTAGAGAGAATGTTCATGGCGCAACGGAAGTTGACTAGCTAGACCGCTCTAATAGAGGGACTGTTCATGGCGCACTGCAAGTTGACAAGTTAGAGAGAATGTTCATGGCGCACTGCAAGTTGACAAGTTAGAGTAAATGTTCATTGCGCACTGCAAGTTGACAAGTTAGAGAGAATGTTCATGGCGCACTGCAAGTTGACCAGCTAGACCGCTATAACCGAGGGACTGTTCATGGCGCACTGCAAGTTGACAAGTTAGAAAGAATGTTCATGGCGCACTGCAAGTTGACCAGCTAGAGAGTATGTTCATGGCGCACTGCAAGTTGTTTAGTTAGAGAGAATGTTCATGGCGCACTACAAGTTGACAAGTTAGAGAGAATGTTCATGGCGCACTGCAAGTTGACCAACTAGAGAGAATGTTCATGGCGCAATGCAATTTGACAAGTTAGAGAGAATGTTCATAGCGCACTGCAAGTTGACAAGTTAGAGAGAATGTTCATGGCGCACTGCAAGTTGACAAGTTAGAGAGAATGTTCATGGCACACTGCAAGTTGACAAGTTAGAGAGAATGTTCATGGCGTACTGCAAGTTGACCTGCCAGAGAGACTGTTCATGGCGCACTGCAAGTTGACATGTTAGAGAGAATGTTCATGGCGCACTGCGAGTTGAACAGCTAGACCGTTCTAATAGAGAGAATGTTCATGGCGCACTGCAAGTTGACAAGTTAGATAGAATGTTCATGGCGCACTGCAAGTTGACAAGTTAAAGAGAATGTTCATGGCACACTGCAAGTTGAACAACTAGACCTCTCTAATAGAGAGAATGTTCATGGCGCACTGCAAGTTGAACAGCTAGACCTCTCTAATAGAGAGAATTTTCATGGCGCACTGCAAGTTGACAAGTTAGATAGAATGTTCATTGCGCACTGCAAGTTGACAAGTTAAAGAGAATGTTCATGGCACACTGCAAGTTGAACAGCTAGACCTCTCTAATATAGAGAATGTTCATGGCGCACTGCAAGTTGACAAGTTAGAGAGAATGTTCATGACGCACTTCAAGTTGACCTGCTAGAGAGACTGTTCATGGCGCACTGCAAGTTGACCTGCTAGAGAGACTGTTCATGGCGCACTGCAAGTTGACCTGCTAGAGAGAATGTTCATGGCGCACTGCGAGTTGAACAGCTAGACCGCTCTAATAGAGAGAATGTTCATGGCGCACTGCAAGTTGACAAGTTAGAATGTTCATGGCGAACTGCAAGTTGACAAGTTAAAGAGAATGTTCATGGCGCACTGCAAGTTCAACAGCTAGACCGCTCTAATAGAGAGAATGTTCATGGCGCAGTGCAAGTTGACAAGTTAGATAGAATGTTCATGGCGCATTGCAAGTTGACAAGGTAAAGAGAATGTTCATGGCGTACTGCAAGTTGAACAGCTAGACCGCTCTAATAGAGAGAATGTTCATTGTGCACTGCAAGTTGACAAGTTAAAGAGAATGTTCATGGCGCACTGCAAGTTGACAAGTTAGATAGAATGTTCATGGCGCACTGCAAGTTGACCAGCTAGACCGCTCTAATAGAGAGAATGTTATTGGCGCACTGCAAGTTGACAAGTTAGAGAGAATGTTCATGGCGCAACGCAAGATGACCAGCTAGACCGCTCTAATAGAGGGACTGTTCATGGCGCACTGCAAGTTGACAAGTTAGAGAGAATGTTCATTGCGCACTGCAAGTTGACAAGTTAGAGAGAATGTTCATGGCGCACTGCAAGTTGACCAGCTAGACCGCTATAACCGAGGGACTGTTCATGGCGCACTGCAAGTTGACAAGTTAGAAAGAATGTTCATGGCGCACTGCAAGTTGACCAGCTAGAGAGTATGTTCATGGCGCACTGCAAGTTGTTTAGTTAGAGAGAATGTTCATGGCGCACTACAAGTTGACAAGTTAGAGAGAATGTTCATGGCGCACTGCAAGTTGACCAACTAGAGAGAATGTTCATGGCGCACTGCAATTTGACAAGTTAGAGAGAATGTTCATAGCGCACTGCAAGTTGACAAGTTAGAGAGAATGTTCATGCGCACTGCAAGTTGACAAGTTAGAGAGAATGTTCATGGCGCACTGCAAGTTGACCAGCTAGACCGCTCTAATAGAGAGAATGTTATTGGCGCACTGCAAGTTGACAAGTTAGAGAGAATGTTCATGGCGCAACGCAAGTTGACCAGCTAGACCGCTCTAATAGAGGGACTGTTCATGGCACACTGCAAGTTGACAAGTTAGAGAGAATGTTCATGGCGCACTGCAGGTTGACCAGCTAGAGAGTATGTTCATGGCGCACTGCAAGTTGTTTAGTTAGAGAGAATGTTCATGGCGCACTACAAGTTGACAAGTTAGATAGAATGTTCATGGCACACTGCATGTTGACCAGCTAGACCGCTCTAATAGAGAGAATGTTATTGGCGCACTGCAAGTTGACAAGTTAGAGAGAATGTTCATGGCGCAACGCAAGTTGACCAGCTAGACCGCTCTAATAGAGGGACTGTTCATGGCGCACTGCAAGTTGACAAGTTAGAGAGAATGTTCATCGCGCACTGCAAGTTGACAAGTTAGAGAGAATGTTCATTGCGCACTGCAAGTTGACAAGTTAGAGAGAATGTTCATGGCTCACTGCAAGTTGACCAGCTAGACCGCTATAACCGAGGGACTGTTCATGGCGCACTGCAAGTTGACAAGTTAGAAAGAATGTTCATGGCGCACTGCAAGTTGACCAGCTAGAGAGTATGTTCATGGCGCACTGCAAGTTGTTTAGTTAGAGAGAATGTTCATGGCGCACTACAAGTTGACAAGTTAGAGAGAATGTTCATGGCGCACTGCAAGTTGACCAACTAGAGAGAATGTTCATGGTGCACTGCAATTTGACAAGTTAGAGAGAATGTTCATATCGCACTGCAAGTTGACAAGTTAGAGAGAATGTTCATGGCGCACTGCAAGTTGACAAGTTAGAGAGACTGTTCATGGCGCACTGAAAGTTGACATGTTAGAGAGAATGTTCATGGCGCACTGCGAGTTGAACAGCTAGACCGTTCTAATAGAGAGAATGTTCATGGCGCACTGCAAGTTGACAAGTTAGATAGAATGTTCATGGCGCACTGCAAGTTGACAAGTTAAAGAGAATGTTCAAGGCACACTGCAAGTTGAACAGCTAGACCTCTCTAATAGAGAGAATGTTTATGGCGCACTGCAAGTTGAACAGCTAGACCTCTCTAATAGAGAGAATGTTCATGGCGCACTGCAAGTTGACAAGTTAGATAGAATGTTCATGGCGCACTGCAAGTTGACAAGTTACAGAGAATGTTCATGGCACACTGCAAGTTGAACAGCTAGACCTCTCTAATAGAGAGAATGTTCATGGCGCACTGCAAGTTGACAAGTTAGAGAGAATGTTCATGACGCACTTCAAGTTGACCTGCTAGAGAGACTGTTCATGGCGCACTGCAAGTTGACCTGCTAGAGAGACTGTTCATGGCGCACTGCAAGTTGACCTGCTAGAGAGACTGTTCATGGCGCACTGCAAGTTGACCTGCTAGAGAGACTGTTCATGGCGCACTGCAAGTTGACCTGCTAGACCGCTCTAATGTTAATTCTTGTTTTGCCTTTGTTGTTGCGTTCGCTCGCTTTGAACTCATGCGGAGTACGTACAACTGCTGCTATTTATAGTGTACTGGACAGAGTTTTGTGTGTGGGTTACCTAGCTCTATTACCGATATAGACTGAACGGTTCCATGTGCAATGAGGATGATCTGTTGATTAACTAACTAACTAACTAACTAACTAACTAACTAACTAACTAACTAACTAACTAACTAACTAACTAACTAACTATCTAACTAACTAAATAACTAAGTAACTAACTATCTAACTAACTAACTAACTAACTATCTAACTAACTAACTAACTAACTAACTAACTAACTAACTAACTAACTAACTAACTAACTAACTAACTAACTAACTAAGTAACTAACTAAGTAACTAACTAACTAACTAACTAATTAACTAACTAACTATCTAACTAACTAACTAACTAAGTAACTAACTGTCTAACTAACTAACTAACTAACTAACTAACTAACTAACTATCTAACTAACTAACTAACTAACTAACTAACTAACTAACTAACTAACTATCTAACTAACTAACTAACTAACTAACTAACTAACTAACTAACTAACTAACTAACTAACTAACTAACTAACTAACTAACTAACTAACTAACTAACTAACTAACTAACTAACTAACTAACTAACTAACTAACTAACTATCTAACTAACTAACTAACTAACTAACTAACTAACTAACTAACTAACTAACTATCTAACTAACTAACTAACTAACTAACTAACTAACTAACTAAATAACTAACTAACTAACTAACTAACTAACTAACTATCTAACTATGTAACTAACTAAGTAACTAACTAAGTAACTAATTAACTAACTAACTAACTAACTAACTAACTAACTAACTAACTGACTAACCAACTAACTAACTAATTAACTAACTAACTAACTAACTAACTCACTAACTAACTAACTAACTAACTAACTAACTATCTATCTAACTAAGTAACTAACTAACTAACTAACTAACTAACTAACTAACTAACTAACTAACTAACTAACTAACTAACTAACTAACTAACTAACTAACTAACTAACTAAATAACTAACTAACTAACTAACTAACTAACTAACTAACTAACTCTATTACAAGTGTCCCTCGCCATTAGGTGATCTAACTCCAACTTCAGAGGTACTTGTAACTTACTCCCCCAAGTCAAGGACGAGAAGTCAACATTTTTATTCCGAATAACGGTGTAAGTGTTGAACCGGCTACCTTGGTTTCAGCATACCGGATGTTTATGACCATGCACTATTTATCCAATGGTCTACAAGGTGTGGACTGCGCCTGGCCCTGCAGCCAGCAGTGTTAGGATCGGCTAGCCTCTCCCAGGAGGGGTGAAAATTAGTAGCCTGCCGATGACCCGCAGACTACACAAGTCAACCCCCACCTCCACGTGGTGCAGACTAGGAAACCATGACCGCGAGGTAATAGGCTAACAGGGCTATGGCTCGCCATAGGGGATGGACTCCCTATGGTCAGATTTTTATCCTAAATCTGCTACTGGCCTAGCAAGCCGGCAGGGGATCTTTATACTGCTCGTAGAAAAACTAAGAAGTATAAACGGGCTGACCTTAATGGTTATGATTGATTGATTGATTGATTGATTGATTGATTGATTGATTTAGGAATCGACATCACAGCATTCGGGGCATTCCCATAAGTGCTCCGTCCCCATCCTCAGAAGCCAGCGAAGAGTTCCAACACTAATAGTACCAGTAGCAATCTGGTTATAAGTCCGTCTCGCCTTTCCTTTGAGCGTTGAGCGTCGGCCAGATCCCCTCGTCACCCCTCGCTGTCGCATTCTTGCCAGACCATGGTGATCCATTTGCTCCTCCGAGGTGTACACGTGCTCCCACAAGGCCGCAACCACGTCTGCCTTGTCATGCATCAATACTCCACCAAGTTCTGCAGAGCCAGCCAATCTTTCCGCCTGTTCATTTCCCAGCACACCGCAATGCCCCGGAGAAAAGATCTAGGCGATGCTTGTCACCCGTGACCTCCGAAGCGAAGCAAGCCACCTTAATGGTTATAGACCCGGCAATGTTAATGGACTACGAGATAGATCAGCGATTCAGAAAATATGCACAATGAACGTCTGCGGTTTTAATAGTAAAAAAGAAAAACTTATAGAAACAATGAAAGAGAGGAAAACTGGACTGATGGGAATAGCGGACACCAGAATAAAGGGGGAAGCATGCAAGGAGATCCACCGCAGTTATACATTTGTCTACTCTTGAGTAGAACAGCAAGAAAGAGCAAGACAAGGTGTGGGAATAGTTATTGAACCACGGCTAGCAAGAGGAATACTAGAAATAAAATATATATCAGAAAGAATCATAACAATGAGAATAAAAGAACAAACAATTACAGCATATGTACAAATATACGCACCATGTAATACAAACAATAATGAGCAAGAATGCGAGGACTTCTACGAAGACATCCATGATGTGCTAAATAAAATAGATAAGCAGGACAACATCATAGTTATGGGAGACTTCAATGCAAGACTAGGACACAACAGAGCGGGCATAGAAAACATCTTGAAGCATTTGGAGACCAACATAATGAAAGAAATGATAACGGAAGTAGACTGATAGAGCTATGCAGCCAACACGACCTCTATATAACAAATACATGCTATAAACACAAAGACTCACAAATATACACCTTGTATAAATGGAACGATCTAGATACTAAAAGCCAAATTGATTTTATATTAACAAGAAATAACAGAAAGAGAAATATATTAGATGCAAGGGCAGTGCCTAACTTAGGTATAAACACAGACCAAAAAGCAGTCGTTGCCACAAAAAGAACCATCAGCAGAATGAAGCAAAGACCAGGAAAATACATGCCATACGAATCAGTAAACTTAAAAAATCTCAAAGACGAGGCAGTGAGGGAAAATTATGAAAAAGAGCTAATTGAAATCTTTGTAAAATTACCTATAGAAAGAAAGACAGAGGAAAAAGAATGGGAGAAGTTCAAATCAAGCATTATAAATACTGCAAAGATAACATGTGGAACCACGAAAAAAAAGCAAAACACGGATACAGAAAATAACAAATTGGCGGAACGCAGAAGTATAGAAAGCTGTAAAAGACAAAAGGGAAAAATATAAAAAGTGGTCGAACAGCAAACAGGAATGCGATTACATAGAATATAGAATAGCGTGAAGACATGTGAATAGAATAGTAAAGAGAGACAAACAGAAAGAGGTGTATGGAGAAACCCTAAATAAAAACTACAAGGAGGCAACCAGAAACTTCTATAAAAAGATAAGTGCAATGAGAACTAGAGGAGAACCCTTTGACCCAGATGAAATAATTAACAGCGAAAATGGAGAACCAATAAGTGAACAAAAACAGATCCTAATAAGATTTAAACAGTACTTCGAACAACATCCCAACATCCCATCAGATGTCACAGGAATTCAAGAAACCGACACAGATGCCACCGAGGAACTAGAACCAGGCATACTAAAAGAAGAAATTATAGAAGCCATCAGATAAGCCCCATTGAACAAATCACCGGTACAGGATGAAATACCAAATGAACTAATTAAAGCAGCATGAGAAGTAGGAGCAGCATGGCTACATAGACTATTCAACCATGTTTGAGTAGAACAACAGACACCACGAGACTGGGGAAACGCCATAATTATCCCAGTTTGGAAAAACAAAGGCAGCAAAAGAGACTAAACACAATACAGAGGCATTTCTTTGTTGAGTCATACTGGGAAAATATTTTGAAAAATTCTTTAGAAAAGACTATGAACTATTATAGAACCCCAGCGAAGCGAAACACAACATGGGTGTAGGAAAAACAATGGATGCTCAGGTGCCATTTTTGCCCTTAGACAACGTATAGAAATATCAATCGAATTCAATGAAACACTCTACTTAGCCTTTGTCGACCAAGAAAAGGCATTTGATAGAGTAGATAGAAACAAGCTGTGGGAAATCCTTAAACAATAAGCTGAATAACAAGACCACATGAATTGTCGAAATGAAATGAGTAGTGAACATAACATGAAAATTAGCACAAGTAAAACAGCGGTATTGACTAAAGCTAAAGAAGAAAAAACAAGAACGGTTCACCTAAACGAACATCCCTTGAAACAAGTAAAGAGTTTCAAGTACCTAGGAAGTATAATATCATCAAATGGTAAATCAGAAGACTAGATCGAAAATAGATACAAAAAGGCAAACCAACTCATTGGACAAATGGCACCAATACTAAAGAACAAACATGTATCAATAACTACTAAGATAGCACTTTACAACACAATCTTCCTACCAACTCTATGCTACCAATGCCAACCCTAGACAATGTCAGAGAAAGAGAAAAGAAAAATCACAATAGAAATGAGATTCCTGAGAAGAATACTCAACGTATCAAGAACAGATAAGATCAGAAATGAAGAAATCAGGACTAAAGTGGGGGTTATAGCTGCACTAGATTTTATTAGAAAGCAGCAAGTCAAATGTTTGGCCAAGCAAGTAGGTTACCAGTCAACAGCATGCCACAACAAGCAATGATATACAGACCAGAGGGAAGCAGAGGAAGAGGCCGACCACGTAAATGATGAACGCAGGGAATAACAGAGTCCATGGGAATATCGATACATGAGGCCCATAAGCGGGCACTCTCTCGCTGTTTATACTTCGTCTCGACACCGCAAGGTACAAGAGGAACATGATGAGATGAGATGACACTATTTATCGAATCGGCCGCGCCCCTTCCTCTCTAAAATGAAAATGACATTCTAAAACGAGAATAACACGAGATGGAAATATTGTAGAAAACAACAACAACAACAACAACAACAACAACAACAACAACAACAACAACAACAACAACAACAACAACAACAACAACAACAACATACTCTTGTGAGTCTCCGTCTGTGATGACAATGCTAATCTTCTCGGCCCAGGACCGAACGACACTGGGAGCCAGCTGCACTTCGCTCATGTACTTGATCGCCTTGCCGGTGTCCGTGTAATCGCCTTCTCGGTGCGGGATGCGACTGACAGCCTCCAGCACTTCCTCCTTCGTGTTGTATGTTGCGAGGTTGAAGCCATCCTGGGGAGACATACGCGGACTCTAGTTAACACATCAGCTATGTTGTACACTGGGAGACAGGACACACACGGACTCTAGTTAACACATCAGCTATGTTGTACACTGAGAGACAGGACACACACGGACTGTACTAAACACATCAGCTGTGTTGTACACTGGGAGACAGGACACACACGGACTCTAGTTAACACATCAGCTGTGTTGTACACTAGGAGACATGACACACACAGACTCTAGTTAACACATCAGTTGTGTTGTACACTAGGAGACATGACACACACAGACTCTAGTTAACACATCAGCTGTGTTGTACACTAGGAGACATGACACACACAGACTCTAGTTAACACATCAGCTGTGTTGTACACTGGGAGACAGGACACACACGGACTGTACTAAACACATCAGCTATGTTGTACACTGAGAGACAGGACACACACGGACTGTACTAAACACATCAGCTATGTTGTACACTGAGAGACAGGACACACACGGACTCTAGTTAACACATCAACTATGTTGTACACTGGGAGACAGGACACACACGGACTCTAGTTAACACATCAGCTATGTTGTACACTGAGAGACAGGACACACACGGACTATAGTTAACACATCAGCTGTGTTGTACACTGGGAGACAGGACACACATGGACTCTAGTTAACACATCAGCTTTGTTGTACACTGAGAGACAGGACACACACGGACTCTAGTTAACACATCAGCTATGTTGTACACTGAGAGACAGGACACACACGGACTCTAGTTAACACATCAGCTGTGTTGTACACTGGGAGAAGGACACACACGGACTCTAGTTAACACATCAGCTTTGTTGTACACTGAGAGACAGGACACATACGGACTCTAGTTAACACATCAGTTATGTTGTACACTGGGAGACAGGACACACACGGACTCTAGTTAACACATCAGCTATGTTGTACACTGAGAGAAAGGACACACACGGACTCTAGTTAACACATCAGCTATGTTGTACACTGAGAGACAGGACACACACGAACTCTAGTTAACACATCAGCTATGTTGTACACTGAGAGACAGGACACACACAGACTCTAGTTAACACATCAGCTGTGTTGTACACTGGGAGAAGGACACACAGGGACTCTAGTTAACACATCAGCTTTGTTGTACACTGAGAGACAGGACATACACGGACTCTAGTTAACACATCAGTTATGTTGTACACTGGGAGACATGACACGAACACTAGAGTGGGGGACAGAACTAAACATGGCACTGGACTTCAGATGTAGAACTAAATATAGCACTGAGTCTAGATGTAGAACTAAATATAGCACTGACTTTAGAAGTACAACTAAGTATAGCACTGACTCTAGAAGTACAACTAAATATAGCACTGACTCTAGATGGACAACTAAAAATAGCACTGACTCTGGAAGTACAACTAAATATAGCACTGACTCTAGAAGTAGAACTAAATATAGCACTGGCACTGGAAGTAGAATTGAATATAGCACTGACTCTAGATGTACAACTAAAAATAGCACTGACTCTAGAAGTACAACTAAATATAACACTGACTCTAGAAGTACAACTAAATATAGCACTGACTCTAGAAGTACAACTAAATATAGCACTGACTCTGGAAGTACAACTTAAAATAGCACTGACTGTGGAAGTACAACTAAATATAGCAATGACTCTAGAAGTAAAACTAAATATAGCACCGACTCTAGATGTACAACTAAATATAGCATTGACTCTAGAAGTACAACTAAATATAGCACTGACTCTAGATGTACAACTAAATATAGCAGTGACTCTGGAGGTACAACTAAATATAGCACTGAGTCTAGATGTAGAACTAAATATAACACTGACTCTAGAAGTACAACTAAGTATAGCACTGACTCTAGAAGTACAACTAAATATAGCACTAACTCTGGAAGTACAACTAAATATAGCGCTGACTATGGAGGTACAACTAAATATAGCAGTTACTTTAGATGTAGAACTAAATATAGCACTGACCCTGGGAGTACAACTAAATATAGCATTGACTGTAGAAGTACAACTAAATATAGCACTGACTCTAGATGGACAACTAAAATAGCACTGACTCTGGAAGTACAACTAAATATAGCACTGACTCTAGAAGTAGAACTAAATATAGCACTGGCGCTGGAAGTAGAATTGAATATAGCACTGACTCTAGAAGTACAACTAAAAATAGCACTGACCCTAGAAGTACAACTAAATATAGCACTGACTCTAGAAATACAACTAAATATTGCACTGACTCTAGAAGTACAACTAAATATAGCACTGACTCTGGAAGTACAACTTAAAATAGCACTGACTCTGGAAGTACAACTAAATATAGCAATGACCCTAGAAGTACAACTAAATATAGCACCGACTCTAGATGTACAACTAAATATAGCACTGACTCTAGATGTACAACTAAATATAACACGGACTCTAGATGTACAACTAAATATAGCATTGACTCTAGAAGTACAACTAAATATAGCACTGACTCTAGATGTACAACAAAATATAGCAGTGACTCTGGAGGTACACCTAAATATAGCACTGACTCTAGATGTACAAATAAATATAGCACTGACTCCAGAAGTAAACTAAATATAGCACTGACTCTAGATGTACAACTAAATATAACACTAACTCTAGATGTACAACTAAATATAGCACTGACTCTAGATGTACAACTAAATATAGCACTGACTCTAGAAGTACAACTAAATATAGCACTGACTCTATATGTACAACTAAATATAAAAATGACCCTAGATGTACAACTAAATATAGCACTGACTATAGATGTACAACTAAATATAGCACTGACTCTAGATGTATAACTAAATATAGCACTAACTCTAGATGTACAACTAAATATAGTACTGACTCTAGATGTAAAACAAAATATAGCACTGACTCTAGATGTACAACTAAAAATAGCACTGACTCTAGAAATAGAACTAAATATAGCACTGACTCTAGAAATAGAACTAAATATAGCACTGACTCTAGAAGTACAACCAAAAATAGCACTGCCTCTAGAAGTACAACTAAAAATAGCACTGACTCTGGAAGTACAACTAAAAATAGCACTGACTCTAGAGGTACCACTAAAAATAGCACTGACTCTTGAAGTACAACTAAATATAGCACTGACTCTAGAAGTACAACTAAAAATAGCACTGACTCTGGAAGTACAACTAAATATAGCACTGACTCTGGAAGTACAACTAAATATAGCACTGACTCTAGAAGTACAACTAAATATAGCACTGACTCTAGAAGTAGAACTAAATATAGCACTGACTCTATAAGTAGAACTAAATATAGCACTGACTCTTGAAGTACAACTAAATATAGCACTAACTCTGGAAGTACAACTAAATATAGCAGTGACTCTGGAAGTACAACTAAATATAGCAGTGACTCTGGAAGTACAACTAAATATAGCAGTGACTCTGGAAGTACAACTAAATATAGCACTGACTCTGGAAGTAGAAATGAATATAGCACTGACTCTAGAAGTACAACTAAATATAGCACTGACTCTGGAAGTACAACTAAATATAGTACTGACTCTAGAAGTACAACTAAATATAGCACCGACTCTAGAAGTACAACTAAATATAGCACTGACTCTTGAAGTACAACTAAATATAGCACTGACTTTGGAAGTACAACTAAGTATAGCACTGAGTCTAGAAGTACAACTAAATATAGCACTGACTCTAGAGGTACAACTAAATATAGCACTGACTCTAGAACTAGAACTAAATATATCAATTACCTGTAGAAATTGAACTAAATATAGCACCGACCTGTGGGTAGATTCCCCGCCCATACGTGATGACAGAGACGCGAACTCCTTCCTTTCCTGACCCAATGTCGAAGCGGTCGAGGTAGTCCCTGAGGAACCGGACGGCGGTCTTGAAGTCCTTTCTGGTGATGGAGCTGGATGCGTCCAGGACGATGCCCAGGTCTATGGGGGCCTGATTGCAGACTGGCGGAGTACAAGGTGGACAGGACGTGTGTGAGGCAAACTTTGGCGAGGATGTGTTGATGGTCGGACAGTAGATTGTGTGGACAGGATGTGTGTGAGACAAGCTTTGGTCAGGATGTGTTGATGGTCGGACGGTAGATTGTGGGGACAGCATGTGTGTGAGGCAGGCTTTGGTCAGGATGTGTTAACAGTCGGACGGTAGATTGTGTGGACAGTATGTGTGTGAGGCAGGCTTTGGTCAGGATGTGTTAACAGTCGGACGGTAGATTGTGTCGACAGTATGTGTGTGAGGCACGCTTTGGTCAGGATGTGTTAACAGTCGGACGGTAGATTGTGTAGATAGTATGTGTGTGAGGCAGGTTTTGGCGAGGATGTTTTAATGGTCGGACGGTAGATTGTGTGGACAGTTTGTGTGTGAGGCAGGGTTTGGCGAGGATGTTTTAATGGTCGGACGGTAGATGGTGTGGAGGTAATATCGACAATGTCGAGCGTTGATGTTGTTTAGACAATAATGCAGATTATTGATGCTTAGGTAGATAATAGATAGACATCAGGGTCACCGTGTAGAGCGAAATAGGCAGTAGACAGACAATATAGACATAAAATAAACAAACAATAGATGAGCAATAGATAGACAGTAGATGAATAGTGGATAGGCAATTCAGATAATAGATAAACAATACAGATAATAAATAAACAATAGATAGGCAAAATACAAACAGTATAGATAATAGATAAACAATATAAAGACAATATATAACCAATTATATTGTCTGATCTAGAGATCCTGTTTCAAGATGTAGATGATCAATGGGAAACGATGAAGAATTCAATCAGTTGTGCAGCAGAAAAAACTATTCCAAAAGTAAAGAAAGTGGGCCGTAAGACATGGATGACTGAAGAAATTTTACAACTAATGGAAACAAGAAGACAGAACAAAAATAATCCTGCCAAATATGAAGAAATTCACAGAAAAGTCAGAACCTTATGTAAGGAGGCAAAAGAAACATGGCTTGAGAAAAATTGCAGAGAAATTGAAAAACAACACAACAGTAACAATGCGAACCTAATGCACAAAAGAATTCAGGAGCTTACTAATCAAAGAACACGTACATCAGCAGGCTGCCTAAAGACAAAAGATGGAAGAGTCATAATAGAAAAAGATCAGATATTACATGAATGGTCAGATTACGTGAAAAACCTGTATGACGATAACAGAGACGAACAGTATGATGTTCAAAATAATAATGAAGGACCAGCAATTTTGAAGATGGAGGTTCAGAATGCTCTTAACCATATGAAATCAGGCAAGACCCCCGGTTCAGACAGCGTCACAACAGAAATGATTAATGCTTTAGAAGAATATGGAATAGATCAAGTTACCAGTCTGCTTAATACAATATATGATACTGGAAATATACCTCAGGAGTTATGTAATTCTGTATTTATTGCAATCCCAAAGAAATCAGGAGCCTTGGAATGTTATCAACATCGAACAATTAGTATAATGAGTCACATCACGAAGATTTTGCTAAGAATTATCATGCAAAGAGTGAGGAAGAAAATACAATCTGAAATAGGGGAAGATCAATGTGAGTTTGTGGAAGGCAAGGGTACAGTAAATGCTGTGTATATACTGAGAAACATGATCGAACGTTCTATAGAAGTAAACAAAGATCTACACCTTTGCTTTATTGACTACACAAAGGCTTTTGATAAAGTGAGACATGTCAACATGATAAGGATGCTTGAAGATCTACAAATTGATGGAAAAGATCTTAGACTTGTAAAAAACATATATTGGAAACAACAAGCTGCCATAAGAGTTGATAATGAAGTAAGCCAATATCAGCCTATTAAAAGGGGTGTGAGACAGGGATGTGTAATGTCTCCAGATCTGTTTTCCCTGTACAGTGAAAGTATTTTCAGAAATATTGAAGATATGGAAGGAATCAACATTGGGGGACGATGCATCAATAACATTAGATATGCAGATGATACAGTCTTGATTGCAGACAATGAACAGGACCTGCAAAATTTAGTAGATGCGATTGTTACACATAGTGAACAACTAGGGTTAGAATTAAATTGTAAAAAGACACAGATTATGGTCGTCACTAGGAAGAACGAAATACCACAATGTAATATACAAGTAAATGGGAATATTCTTCAACAAGTGAGGAGGTACAATTATCTCGGAACAGTAATAACATCTGATGGGAGATGCCTTAAAGAGATTAGAACAAGAATCGCCATGGCAAAAGTAGCCTTTAGCAAGATGAAAAACATATTGACCAATAAAAAGATGTCAATTGAAACGAGAAAAAGAGTGTTGAGATGCTACATTGAACCTGTACTTTTGTATGGATGTGAAGCGTGGACAATGAGCAGTCAGGCTGAAAAACATCTGATGGCTGTAGAGATGTGGTTTCTGAGGAAAATGCAAAGAATACCATGGACAGCCAGAAAGACCAATGAACAAGTCCTTCAAGAAACAAATGAAGATCGTAAATTGATTAGAGAAATTAGACGTAGACAGTCAAAATTATTTGAGCATGTTATGAGAAGAAATGGATTGGAGAATTTGGTGACAACTGGTAAGATCGAGGGGAACAGACCAAGGGGAAGACCTAGAAGCAACTACCTGGATGGCTTGGCCTTGTGGCATGGTCGAGACAGAAACACGGAGCTGATCCACGACTCTGGTGATCGAGTGAGATGGCAGAACATGACCGCCCACGCTTACCGGCATGGCACATGATGGATGGATGGATATAACCAATATAAAGAACAGATAAACAATATTGAGAACAAATAAACAATGCAGACAATGGATAACCAATACAGACAATAGATAAACAATACAGACAACAGAAAAACAATACAGACAATGGATAAACAATTCAGACAGTAGATAAAAAATATTGAGAAAAGATAAACAATACAGACAACAGATAAACAATGCAGACAACAGATAACCAATACATATAACAGATAAACAATACAGACGACAGATAAACAATACATACAACAGTTACACAATATTGAGAACAGATAAACAATACAGACACCAGATGAACAAGACAGACAACAGATAAACAATACAGACAATAGATAAACAATACAGACAACAGATAAACAATACAGACAATAGTTAAACATTACAGACAAAAGATAAACAATACAGACAACAGAT
This sequence comes from Cepaea hortensis, assembly GCA_963921405.1. Taxonomy (NCBI): domain Eukaryota; kingdom Metazoa; phylum Mollusca; class Gastropoda; order Stylommatophora; family Helicidae; genus Cepaea; species Cepaea hortensis. Next base: position 3,099,185 of record OY992890.1, read on the forward strand.
AAACAATACAGGCAGTAGATAAACAATACAGACAAGAAAAAAACAATACAGACAGCAGATAAACAACACAGATAGCAGATAAAAATTACAGACAGCAGCAAACAATACAGACAGTAGATAAACAATACAGACAACAGATAAACCATACAGACATTAGATAAACAATACAGACACAAAATAAACAATAACAGACAAGAAATAAACAATACAGACAACAGATAAACAATTCAGACAGCAGTTAAACATTACAGACAGTAGATAAACAATACATACAGCAGATAAACAATACAGACAGTAGATAAACAATACAGACAGTATATAAACAATACAGACAGCAGATAAACAATACAGACAGCAGATAAACAATACAGACAACAGATAAACAATACACACAACAAATAAGCAATACAGACAACAAGTACACAATACAGACAACAAATAAACAGTACAGACAAGAGATAAACAAAACAGACAAGAGATAAACAATACAGACAACAGATAAACAATACAGACACCAGGTAAACACAATACAGACAACAGATAAACAATACAGACAACAGATAAACAATACAGACAACAGATGAACAATATTGGGAACAGATAAACAATACAGACAACAGATAAGCAATACAGACAACAAATAAACAATACAGACAACAAATAAACAATACAGACAGCAGATAAACAATACAGACATCAGATAAACAATACAGACAACAAATGAAAAATACATACAACAGATAAACAAGACAGACAACAGATGAACAATATTGGGAACAGATAAACAATACTGACAACAAATAAACAATACAGACAACAGAAAAACAATCCAGACTGTAGATAAACAATACAGACAGTAGATAAACAATACAGACAGTATATAAACAATACAGACAGCAGATAAACAATACAGACAGTAGATAAACAATACAGACAACAAAACAAAAACAATACAGACAACAAATAAACTATACAGACAACAAATAAGCAATACAGACAACAAATAAAAAATGCAGATAACAGATAAACAATACAGACAACAGATAAGCAATACAGACAACAGATAAACAATACACACAACAGATAAACAATACAGACAACAGATAAACTATAGAGACAACAGATGAACAATATTGGGAACAGATAAACAATACAGGCAAGAGAAAAACAATACAGACAGTAGATAAACAATATTGAGAACAGATAAACAATGCAGACAACAGATAAACAATACAAACAACAGCTACACAATACCCACAACAGATAAACAATACAGACAGTAGTTAAAAAATACAGACAACAGATAAACAATACAGACATTAGATAAACAATACAGACAGCAAATAAACAGCACAGGTAACAGATAAACAATTAAAAAAACAATACAGGCAACAGATAAACAATACAGATAGCAGATAAACAAAACAGACAACAGATAAACAATACAGACAATAGATAAACAATACAGACAACAGATAAACAAAACAGACAACAGATAAACAATACAGACAACAGATAAACAATACAGACAAGAAATAAACATTACAGGCAACAGATAAACAATACAAATAGCAGATAAACAATACAGACAGTAGATAAACAATACAGTGAGCAGATAAATAATACAGACAGCAGATAAACAATACAGACAGTAGGTAAATAATACAGACAACAGATAAACAATACAGACCATAGATAAACAATACAAACAACAGATAAACAATACAGACACCAGGTAAACACAATACAGACAACAGATAAACAATTCAGACAGCAGACAGCAAGGACAAGCTTTCTAGAAGCCAGGAGGCACAGTGTGGTGACCTACTTTCTATGTCAGTGCCGGTGTCTATGATCGTCTCGCGCTTGGACAGTCTTCCCAGCACCCAGCAATCTGTGGATTGGACACAAGTCTGGTCACCTCGCTGCTGAACTTCAAGGTTACCGGACACAAGTCTCGTGACCTCGCTGCTGAACTACAAGGTTACCGGACACAAGTCTCGTGACCTCGCTGCTGGACTACAAGGTTACCGGACACAAGTCTCGTGACCTCGCTGCTGAACTACAAGGTTACCGGACACAAGTCTCGTCACCTCGCTGCTGGACTACAAGGTTACCGGACACAAGTCTCGTGACCTCGCTGCTGGACTACAAGGTTACCGGACACAAGTCTCGTGACCTCGCTGCTGGACTACAAGGTTACCGGACACAAGTCTCGTCATCCCGCTGCTGAACTACAAGGTTACCGGACACAAGTCTCGTCATCTCGCTGCTGGACTACAAGGTTACCGGACACAAGTCTCGTCATCTCGCTGCTGAACTACAAGGTTACCAGACACAAGTCTCGTCATCTCGCTGCTGGACTACAAGGTTACCAGGCACAAGTCTAGTGACCTCGCTGCTGGACTACAAGGACACAAGTCTCGTCATCTCGCTGCTGGACTACAAGGTTACCGGACACAAGTCTCGTGACCTCGCTGCTGGACTACAAGGTTACCGGACACAAGTCTCGTCATCTCGCTGCTGAACTACAAGGTTACCGGACACAAGTCTCGTCATCTCGCTGCTGGACTACAAGGTTACCGGACACAAGTCTCGTCATCTCGCTGCTGAACTACAAGGTTACCAGACACAAGTCTAGTGAACTCGCTGCTGTACTACAAGGTTACCGGACACAAGTCTCGTGACCTCGCTGCTGGACTACAAGGACACAAGTCTCGTCATCTCGCTGCTGAACTACAAGGACACAAGTCTCGTCATCTCGCTGCTGGACTACAAGGTTACCGGACACAAGTCTCGTCATCTCGCTGCTGGACTACAAGGTTACCGGACACAAGTCTCGTCATCTCGCTGCTGAACTACAAG
>OY992890.1:3107049-3114549 GCA_963921405.1 Cepaea hortensis
AGAAGATAACTCTGGTAGCTTGTTAAATAAGCTGCAAATGTTTAAGTGTCCAAGGCGTATTCCTGACTTATTGAGCCAGTGTTGCCACTTCTCAGACATTTCATCCATGAAGAAAGTGTAAATTCGTCAAAGTTAAGCTAAAATACAAGATCATAAAAAAATCACAATTACATTAATTTACAAAATATCAGTAATACAAATCAATAAGTAAATGACAATATTATAACGATATAACTAATTAGACCAACGAATATAATGCAAACAAGGAACAAAACGAATTAAAGAACATACAACAAATAATTAACTTGAAAAAAAAACTACTTCACAAGCTAAGTACCAACTGTTATTTAAAAGAATCAATAAATGCTTATACAAGTCAATGTCTCTGTTTAAAGCGGGGAGTGAAGACCCCCTCACTCAGGGTATTAAGGCGATAAAAAGTATTATAAAAGATATCTAAGTGTCAATCTCTGTGACTTCAATACGAGTCAATGTTTACAGCCGCGTACAATCTAATACGTTGCTATATAAATCAATAACCAAGTATGCGCATAAACTTTATAGGAGAGGCCCTTTCTTGTACCGAGATCCGGTGTTGCTTTGTGCTGAGTTGCTAGTAAATACCAGGCTGTGTTGGTCCTTGGTACAGCGACATCATAAATGCCTGCCGAAGTGAAGATGGGCTAAACCGTGTTAGGTATAACAACTCTGCAACTCTGGGTTACAATGGAGTGGATACTGTTGATTTCTCACGGGTGTGTAACGACTTCCAACTACAGGCTCTGATTCGTGGCTAACAGGAGGCTGTGGTGGCACGTTGTTGTTACTACTGGATTGATCCTTGCTGTGGAGAAGAGGGAACGTATCTTCATAATTATCACCCTCCTGCGTGAAAGATGGCGTATTGTACGGATTTGGTGTGGTGGAAATGTTCCGCCTGGCTTGGATATCAGGTGCCGTGGTTATGAGTGGTCTGCTCTCTTCTGGTTTATTGGTACTTGATGTGGCGGCAGTATGTCGTCTGGCTTGAGTTTGAGGTGGTGTAGCTAAAAGTGTCCTACGCGATCCAGTATTGGATGTAGGTTGTGTACGTTCAGGGTACTTAAGATTTTTGGCGAGCAAGCTGGTGCCCAATGTAGACAAATGTACTTGATCTTTATAAAGTCGCTTTTTAGGTGCTCCTGACTGTGAACTAAACACCGGTGTGTTGTTGATGAACTGTATGTTGTTGTGAGAGCAAAAATTCTGCAATATGTTGTTATTTATGTCAGCTAGACGACGCTGGAATCCATAACTCGGTGAAATGATGGAGGAGAAGAAGATGGACGAGGTAGGAAAAGTGTGACGTAATCCGTTCAAGAGCGCCAGAAGTTGAGATGTTGTGATTTGCTGGTTGTTCATGGTGTCATTGATACCAATATGGACGCTTGCCCTTTTTACGTTAAGATTTACAGCCAACCTCCTAATCTTGTCTGTTAGCCGGTCAACACCAGCCCCAGGCAGTGGAATTATGGAAACAATGTCTTTGTCTGTAGTAGCCATCCGGTCGCTATAAAGACCTTTCATTAGAGAGTCGCCTATTATAATGTGTGTACAGTCGGGTCGTGCTGTCTGCACATGTTGGTTGTCAGTACGCCTTGCTCGTTGTTTCTCCCATTTAGCAGCAGTCTGTACGTCTCCATGTGACTCTCCCTGTGTTTCCTGGAGGCGTGTGTTGTCTGTTGGCAGTGCACTATAGCACTGTGGCGTTTTCTGACGAATTTTCTTGAAGCACTTCGAATCTGTTGCTTATCTTTACACCAATGGGATAGACTGCTTGTATCGTTTTATCTTCCTCTGCACGTTGAGGTTTTTCCACGTCTTGTTTTTGGTGAAACTGGGCTTCAAGATTCTCAGAATTTGATACAGCTGCTTGGGAGTTACACGCTTGTTCAGTTGAGTTGGTGGAGGACTCGTGCTGTAAAGTTTCTATTGTTTTTCTTAGCAACAGATTTTCCTCTCTCAGGAGCGTGATTTCTTCTTTGAGAGCAGTGTAGTCACTGCTGGTCTTGCTGTTAGCAGCAATGTTCGCTGTAACAGTAGCAGTGAGCGCCTTTAAGGATTGCTCTATTACCTCAATGCGCCTATGACAATCGCACGATTGTCCATTGATAGTTGGCGTGTTATCTAAGGCTGGTATTTCTTCTGCTACACTTACGTTGGTCTCCACGTTCTTTTGGAGGTGCTCCATTGGATATTCAATGGCCAAGAGCACTGGTGGGGTAGCTGGCCTCGTGTTGATGGTATTGTCCTGTTCATTCATTGTATGTGTTAGTTGAGAAACATTGTCTGCTGTGGTGTCCACAGCTGTAGTTGTGGGCTGTGTAGATTCTGAATCCTCACTCGAGACGAGCATGTTGATGATATCTTGTGTCTTTGATATGTCTCTACTCGTGAATGTAATTATTGAGTTCTCCAGCTCGACAAAGTCTAATTTTAGCCAAGATTTAATGTTTTCAACGCTGCCCTGAGCGAGTAACTTGTTCTTTGAGTGATATAAATGTATTGTAAGGACTGGCGTCGTAATCAGATCTTCCACGTAGGTCCCGCTTCTATCTTGTCTGTGTTGTATTCGTTCAGGCTTGTAATAATTGATGAGGCACGTTCGAAATGCCTCATAATGGAGTGTATTGTTAAAGGACACTGTAACACATTGGCCGGAGTTGGTGTGTTGGACGACTCGGCCGACTGGGTTCACACACCTGGCTAGCTTGGTCTTCACCGCCTTCTCTTTGTTTAGTGTGTATGGTTTATTCACGGCCGCTCGTAAACCGGATCTTGTTTTAACACCAGTCACCTCCAGAGAGGCCTGTCCTATAGATGACATTACTGCATCATGTTATCAAACCCGTTTGAAGAATGTTGCCAACTCATCGTAGACTAGACGCGCCGCGGGCCACTTGAAGTCATGTGTTGCGGTTCGTTTGTTTTGACAATTGAGACAATAACACAGGGCTGATCGGGAACTTGCGATATTGTGTGCAGGCGACTTACCACGCGCTAGTCAAGCATGGTTTACACACGTTGTCGCTAATCGACAATTGGTAATTTCGAAATTGAATGACCTTACCGTCCATTTATCAAAGGAATCCTCATTTCACTACACCACAGTCACATAAACTTAAGATATTAATTCGTATTAGATCCAGTTTCAGAACTAACACAATGTTATTCACAGCATCTCGATTGAAATTAGACAAAACTTGATAAATTCTATAAAAACTGGGAGAGCTTGTGAAAACACGTCCGCTCGTAACCGGAGAGATAGAGATCGTGAGAGAGAGAGAGAGAGAGAGAGAGAGAGAGAGAGAGAGAGAGAGAGAGAGAGAAGAGAGAGAGAGAGAGAGAGAGAGAGAGAGAGAGTTTTTATGTTATGTATAAGTAAACTTTCGTTAGTGAGTTTGTGATTGTGAATGAGTATATGTGCACGTTAGGGAGTGTATATTTATGTGATATTGAGTGGGTGTATCACTGTGAGAGTTTGTGTAATTGATGTAACTATGTACACAGGTATGTATGTTTGTGTTTGTGCATATGTGTGTATGTGTGTCTGCAAGCCTGTCTCTCAGCATGGTAATAGTTTATGTTCACAACATTCATTTGACGATGCTGTTTCCTATGTGAATGTAACATGCAAAATAGATAACTGATGTACGAAAGATCAGTGATTGGAAGGGCCGAATGTAAGACGGGCCTGGGTGCCCAATTTGTGATTCTTTACCAAATAAATTTCGTTCTTTCATTCGTACAAATACAGATGAACGATTATGTCCAATATTTTCTCTCTGGGGGTTTGGTGACAACTACAGATGAAAAATTATGTTCATGATTTCCCCTCTGTTTGTATCTATCCATCATGTGCCATGCCGGTAAGCGTGGGCGGTCATGTTCTGCCATCTCACTCAATCACTAGAGTCGTGGATCAGCTCCGTGTTTCTGTCTCGACCATGCCACAAGGCCAAGCCATCCAGGTACTCGCTTCTAGGTCTTCTCCTTGGTCTGTTCCCCTCGATCTTACCAGTTGTTACCAAGTTCTCCAGATCATTTATTCTCCTAACATGCCAAAAAAAATTGTGACTGTCTACGTCTAATGTCTCTAATCAGTTTACGATCTTCATTTGTTTCTTGAAGAACTTGTTCATTGGTCTTTCTGGCTGTCCATGGTATTCTTTGCATTTTTCTCAGAAACCACATTTCTACAGCCATCAGATGTATTTCAGCCTGACTGCTCATTGTCCAAGCTTCACATCCATATAAGAGTACAGGTTCTATGTAGCATCTCAACACTCTTTTTCTCGTTTCAATTGTCATCTTTTTATTGGTCAGAATGTTTGTCATCATGCTATAGGCTACTTTTGCCATGGCGATTCTTGTTCTAAACTCTTCAAGGCATCTCCCATCAGATGTTATTACTGTTCCGAGATAATTGTACCTATTCACTTGTTGAAGAATATTCCCATTTACTTGTATATTACATTGTGGTATTTGACAGACACACAAACAGACAGAAAGACACACAATTGGACACACAGACAGACACACATTAGATAAGCAGGCAGACACACAGACAGATGTAGGCCAATGTGTTTCTGTGCCAGCATCATTATCTAAACTACTCACCTATAACCGGCAGGAGAATCTGCAACAGAAATATCACATATATAAACACATGAAATAACATCCTAGGTCTAATGATACACAAGAATTGACATCCCAGGTGTAACGGCACACAGGAATTGACATCCCAGGTGTAACGACACACAAGGGTGTTGAGTGTAAATAGACAGTTCTATACAAGGGTGTTGAGTGTAAATAGACAGTTCTATACAAGTGTGTTGAGTGTAACTAGACAGTTTTATGCAAGGGTGTTGAGTGTAAATAGACAGTTTTATACAAGGATGTTGAGTGTAAATAGACAGCTCTGTACACGGGTGTTGAGTGTAAATAGATAGTTCTATACAAGGGTGTTGAGTGTAAATAGACAGTTCTATACACGGGTGTTGAGTGTAAATAGATAGTTCTATACACGGGTGTTGCATGTAAATAGACAGTTCTATACAAGGATGTTGAGTGTAAATAGACAGCTGCCGATTCTCACATGTACACCAGATCTTGTAGTGTACACCACGATCTTTCTTTCTTTCTTTCTTTCTTTCTTTCTTTCTTTCTTTCTTTCTTTCTTTCTTTCTTTCTTTCTTTCTTTCTTTCTTTCTTTCTTCTGCATGTCTGCATGCCAGCCGTTCTGTTGCTTGCCGGCCTGTCTGTCTGCCAAATCAGTCTGTTTGTCTGTCTGTCTTTTTTCAACGTCCTTGTCCTTTCAAGTTTGTATGCGTTACATCCTTGGTCTACCGACTGTTGCTGGTAGGCTCAAGGTGATGCAGGCGAAGGCATACCTCCGAGTAGCTGCAGACACAGATCACCCGTTGCATGAGGCGCTGGGCGCAGTTAAGGGTCAGCGACTGATAAGAGGGAACTCATGGATGGCTCAGGCGGAGGATACGATCAGACAGGTGTGCCCCTTGGAGAACATTAGGCGAGGAGAGGAGTGGGTCAGAGTGCCAGCGGAGCAGTCAGACTTGTGCAGAGTTATAATCACATTGAGCCGGGAGTGCAGGGAGTGGCCAGCAGGGGCCACGGAAGGGGAAATCCAGCAACTAATTCAGGATAATTCTCGCACAGGTGATGTGATTATCTACACAGATGGGTCGGTGTTGAGAGGTATGAGAAGTGCCTGGGGGTTCTTAGCAAAAGCTAATGATCGACGTTTGGTGCAGGAGAGCCAGGCATATGATACCACAACATCCAGCTTAAGAATGGAGGTGGAGGGAGTCACTGCGGCTCTCCGCTGGATGGAGAATACGACACACACACACATCGTGATTGTAACTGACTCAGAAAGCATGCTGACGAGGGTGAGGACGGGCAGGCTTCGTGCGGAGTGGCTTGCTTCGATTCGGAGGTCACGGGTGACAAGCCGGTGTCCTGGAAAATGAACAGGCGGACAGATTGGCTGGCTCTGCAGAACTTGGTGGAGTATTGATACATGACAAGGCAGACGTGGTTGCGGCCTTGTGGGAGCACGTGCACACCTCGGAGGAGCAAATGGATTACCATGGTCTAGCAAGAATGAGACAGCGAGGAGTGACGAGGGGATATGGCCGACGCTCAACGCTCAGAGGAAAGGCGAGACGGACATATAATCAGATTGCTACTGGTACTATTGGTGTTGGAACTCTTCGCTGGCTGCTGAGGATGGAGACGGAGCTCTTATGGGAATGCCCTGAATGCTGTGATGTCGATTCCTAAATCAATCAATCAATCAATCAATCAATCAGTCAATCAATCAATCAATCAATCTTGTCCTTTCATAGACCGCCTTGCATGCGCTCATACACACACATTTTCACACACGATAGTTTAATCTGTTATTCACAGATCAGTCATATCTTTCACAGGGGTTTGAACCTCGCCCTAACTAGGACAGACATTGGCCATGCCAGCCATACATACCTGGAAGGCCGCAGCTGCTAGAAGAAACTTGTACATGGCGAGGGTTTGAGTCACAGCTGCACTGGCTACTGGGATATGTCTGCTGACTAGGTCACAGCCGGTTAGTCTTGTGTGCCCGTGTCTGCTCTTCTGGACGTCTGCACGATCTAATTCTTGCTTCAGACTGTTAAAGTTGAATACACAGAGTTAAAGTTGTATACACACAGTTAAAGTTGTATACACAGAGTTAAATTTGTATACACACAGTTAAAGTTGTATACAAAGAGAGGTAAAGTAGTGCACACAGAGGTAAAGTTGCATACACAGAGAGTCAAAATTAAGAAATTGTTTATTATACTCGTTGTAAATTGAAATTGTTATTATTATTATTTGAAGGGGGCATATTTGCTGTACTAAGATAGTGTTCAAATAGGTTGCGACTGAATGTTTAGGTATTGGTGGTGTGTTTGGTTTGTTGTGAAAGACTGTCCCACAGCTGACCTGCGGAGTACGATAAACCTTTTTTTATTTTGTATAAGTCCATCCTAGGTTTAGGGACATGTAGTATGTTTAGTCGTTTGTTATGTCTTTCGTTATATGTCAACAATGGACAAAAGTAGCGTGGAGCATTTTGATATAGGACTTTGTGATTTAGTTTTACCTTATTGAAAAAAAAAAGCGTTTGCGGAGTGGAAACAACTACAGACGTTTATGTTGGATAGCATTATTTGTAAGCTTTTTACTATAAATTAAACCGACATCCCTTTTCTGCAGTGAGTACAGACGCTTTGTTGTTGAATTGGAGCAGCCGTCCCATATTGTGGAGCAATAGTCAGTATGTGTTTTTATGTGAGAACTATAGAATATCTTTCTTGTCTTTTCATCTAGAAAATGTTTAATTTTGGCAAGTTGGTATACTTTTATTTTTGATGTTTGTGTAACGAACTCGTGAAGGCGGGAAATAAAGGTTAA
>OY992890.1:3117049-3257049 GCA_963921405.1 Cepaea hortensis
ACACTTCCAAGATCTTTGAATTTTTTAACTTGTTTCAGAGATGTGCCATTTATCTGCATACTTAGTGGTCCAGGAGATCATCTAACCTGCATTACCTCAGTTTTGGCTGTGTTTATACTCGTATTGTATCTGCTGCAGGTTGAATTCAGATTATTAATATGATTTTACAGTCTGCCCTAGCCGCTATAAAACAGGCACTGATCGTCTACAAATAAAACGCATTTATTCGGGTGGATCTGTTGTTTCGTCTGAAGTAAAGAGTTAGACATTTTCTGAATCAGTTCTGTCAGGGCTTGCTTCTTTGTATATTCTGTCTATGTAGATATTACATAGCAGGGGAGAGAGCACACATCCCTGTCTCACTCCTGTATTGACTGTGAACATATCTGATATACCTTCTTGTGTTCTTACTACACTTCGGCTCGAATGATACATGGTTATGATGTTTTCTAGCAATTGTCCTTGAATCCCGTAGTCTTCAAATATGGTCCATAATTTGTATCTGTCTACTCTATCGAAAGCCTTTTCCTGATCTACAAACACAATATTCTACTGCTCACTGTATTCGATGTTTTTCCCCCCGTTAATTTCATAACAACCATAAAGAGAAATGTCAAGCTGGCCAAATACCCGGACACTCTAAAGGCATTCATGCCCCAGGCATCCACAGAAACTCCAATACCTACGTGCCATCAAACAGGAGGTCCAAAACAAAAATTACCACATAGAAAGAAATCTCTGCAGACAGATGTGTAAAACATAGTTTAACAAATGATAGCCTGTCATGAATATTGTAACTATAAAATACATGCCTGGTGATTGCTGTTGTCTCTGCAGTTGGTACAACAACCGGCTGCCCTCACTTGTCTTATATACACGCGCCTGCCTTGGCTACTGACCCCCCCCCCCCCCCCCCCCCCCCTTCCCCCCCCCCCAGCACACCCAGATTAATCAGCAACTGTGTCTCTAATTCTAATTAATCACATAATTACAAATATAATTCACATAATACAATCAGGGCTGTTCGTTTCCCACATGTCTCCAAATACCAAACTTGACGTCCTCGACCCGTGTCTATCGTTCCGTCGTATTATAGTTTTTAGTTGCAGGCTGGCATGTCGAGAATTTCCTCCTATTGTCACGTATCCAACCGACGGTTAAATAGCAGCCAGGCATTCCGGAGGTAGCTCAATGTTTCACAAACACACGACGCCAAGTAGTCTGAAGCTGACATAAACACTGGAACAATTTATAAACTCGTGGGACGTTTCAGTCACCACCCTAGCTTGTTAGCTGACCTACCACTGTAAAACTCCTAGGTTCAAAAGACTGCTGGGAATTCGTCGACTATTGATGAAGAAATTCGAAGCGGGGTCTGACATACATAGATGCGGACACGGAACAGTAAAGACACTATATACACGAGGCCGAGGATGCGGAGTCTTTCAGGTGGGCTGTGATGAGCGCCACGTCCTGCAGATTACTGGCATCATGATGGTGACGATGAGACATATCTTACAAGACAACGCAGCTATGCGTGCCTACAAGGCTAGTGATAATGATTTCGAAGATGATTTTCCAGCTGCTCAACGCTTCGACTAGCGTGAACTGAATGATCTACACCAAGATCTATATCTCTCCAAGTAATCTTCAGAACTTTTGGCTTCAAGATTGCAAGAAACTAATTACTGATTGCTGAAACAAAGGTTACATGTTATCGCAGCAGAGAACAAGACTTTCTTCCATTATTTTGTAAAGAAAACAACCTTGCGTTTTGTACTAATGTAGCAGGTCTTGTAAACGAAATGATTATAAGTTATACACCAGATGTATGGCGACTTCTCACTGACGCGCTCTAAAAGAAGTTTGAAAGTACGTGCGTGCGTGCGCGCGCGCGCGTGTGTGTGCGTGCGAGCGTGAGTGCGTGTGTGTATGATCAAGCGATACCCTGCAAGAGGTATGTTATCAAGCGATACCCTGCCAGTGGAATGTTCTCAAGCGATACCGTGCAAGTGGTATGTTATCAAGCGATACTATGTAAGTGGTATGTTGTCAAGCAATAATCTGTAAGTGGTATGTTGTCAAGCGATACTCTGTAAGTGGTATGTTGTCAAGCAATACTCTGTAAGTGGTATGTTGTCAAGCGATACTCTGTAAGTGGTATGTTGTCAAGCAATACTCTGTAAGTGGTATGTTGTCAAGAAATACTCTGTAAGTGGTATGTTGCCAAGCGATACTCTGTAAGTGGTATGTTGTCAAGCAATACTCTGTAAGTGGTATGTTGTCAAGCGATACTCTGTAAGTGGTATGTTATCAAGCGATACTCTGTAAGTGATATGTTGTCAAGCAATACTCTGTAAGTGGTATGTTGTCAAGCGATACTCTGTAAGTGGTATGTTGTCAAGCAATACTCTGTAAGTGGTATTTTGTCAAGCGATATTCTGTAAGTGGTATGTTGTCAAGCGATACTCTGTAAGTGGTATGTTGTCAAGCAATACTCTGTAAGTGGTATGTTGTCAAGCGATACTCTGTAAGTGGTATGTTGTCAAGCAATACTCTGTAAGAGGTATGTTGTCAAGCAATACTCTGTAAGTGGTATGTTGTCAAGCGATACCATGGAAGTGGTATGTTATCAAGCGATACTCTGTAAGTGGCATGTTGTCAAGTGATAACATGCAAGTGGTATGTTCTCAAGCGATACTCTGTAAATATTATGTTGTCAGGTGATACCCAGCAAGTGGTATGTTCTCGAGCGATACTCGTCAAGTGGTATGTTCTCAAGCGTTACCCTGCAAGTGGTACGTTCAAACTAATAGCAGGCCAGCAATACCTTCTTCAAGATGATCTAGTGTCTACTGGTGCACACCTGGTTATACCAAAGATGATCTATTGCCCACCGGTGCAAACATGGCTATACCAAAGATGACCTAGTGCAGTGGTTCTCAACCGATGGTGAATCCCCCCCCCCCCCGGGAAATTTAGGGTTTCCAGGGGGGGGGGGGGGTTAAGATTATTTCTAGAGTGCGTTAATAAAAGAACCGATTACTTGCTATTGTTTTTCCCTTCATACTTTACGGTTCTGTACGTATCACCCTTCTGAAATTTATTTTATAACGTAAGTAGACCCACAAATCACGTTTTATGTAGATATCTAGACTTGTTTTAGTATGTGCTATTAAATTTAGCTTCAATTATTACATATACTGTGTAGGGGCAGGGGAGAATTTTTAGAAAGGAAATACGAAAAGGGGGGGGGGATGACGTTCTATAAATATGGTGAGGGGGGAATCACGTCCTAAAAATATGGTGAAGAGGGGCGCGGGCCAAAAAAGGTTGAGAACCACTGATCTAGTGCCTACTGGTGCAAACATGATTATACCAAAGATGATCTATTGCCAACTGGTGCAAACATGGCTATACCAAAGATGATCTATTGCCCACTTGTGCAAACACGATTATACCAAAGATGATCTATTGCCCACTTGTGCAAACATGATTATACCAAAGATGATCTATTGCCAACTGGTGCAAACATGACTATACCAAAGATGATCTATTGCCCACTTGTGCAAACATGATTATACCAAAGATGATCTATTGCCCACTTGTGCAAACATGATTATACAAAAGATGATCTATTGCCAACTGGTGCAAACATGGCTATACCAAAGATGATCTATTGCCAACTGGTGCAAACATGATTATACCAAAGATGATCTAGTGCCTACTGGTGCACACATTGTTATACCAAAGATGATCTATTGCCAACTGGTGCAAACATGGCTATACCAAAGATGATCTAGTGCCTACTGGTGCACACATTGTTATACCAAAGATTATCTAGCGTTTACTGGTGCACACACGGTTATACCAAATATTATCTAGTGTCTACTTGTGCAAACATGGTTATACCAAAGATGATCTAGTGCCCACTGGTGCACACACGGTTATACCAAATATTATCTAATGTCTACTTGTGCAAACATGGTTATACCAAAGATGATCTAGTGCCCACTGGTGCACACACGGTTATACCAAATATTATCTAGTGTCTACTTGTGCAAACATGGTTATACCAAAGATGATCTAGTGCCTACTGGTGCACACACGGTTATACCACAGATGATCTAGTGTCTACTGGTGCACACATTGTTATACCAAAGCGCAATTATTATTTGCTCAGCGCTCATGCAAATGATGTGACGATGAAAGGTATGTAATAGTCAAATGTGGGTTCGCTTACAATTATCAGCATAGTGACCCATGAAGACATCTTTACTCTGGCATTGCACAGTTTAGTGAGAACATTGTACAGTTTAGTAAGAATATTCCCCATTTTAGTGGGAACATTGCACATATTAGTGGGAACATCGCACATTTTAGAGGGAACATCACAGTTTATTGGGAACATTGCACAGATTAGTGAGAACACTGCACAGAATAGTGGGAACATTGCACAGTTTAGTGGGAACATTGCGCTGTTTATTGGAAACATTGCGAACATTGCACAGTATAGTGGGAACATTGCACACTTTAGTGGGAACATTGTACAGTTTAGTGGGAACATTGCACAGTTTAGTGGGAACATTGCGAATAATTCACAATTTAGTGGGGAAATTGTCAATTTTAGTGGAAACATTGTATAGTTTAGGGGAACATTGCGAACATTACATATTTTAGTGGGAATACTTCACAGCTTTGTGGGAACATCGTCTAGTTTAGTGGTCTCACTGCACAGATTAGTTGGAACATTGCTCATTTTAGTGGAAATATGTCATCGCGTGTACCACCATCTCACCGTGGAGTACCTGGAAACAAGAGAGTCATTAGTCATCAGTCATTAGTCGCAGTTCCATCATGTCAGAATCTCCCAGTCTTCATCTCCCCCGCCTGGCGGAAACGACCAGGTACGACCGTGAACTGGACAAACGGTTACTACGCAGGTGATGGCCAAAGGGTCAGCGTGGTACACGAAGACCACGAGAGCGGAAAGCCGGGCCAACAAGGAATCACTGCTGGTAGCTCAGACAGCCTAGGACTTCGAGACTGGACGGACGTGAAAGAGTGTTGCTATGTATGAGTCGATGCTTGATGGACGAAAGCTATATGCTTTGTTGAGTAGAGTAAAGAGTGATTGAGTGTATATTCTATTGTTTTTATGAATTGATATATTGCATTGTATCTCATCTCATCATGTTCCTCTTGTACCTTGCGGTGTCGAGGTGAAGTATAAACTTCGTGAGAGTGCCCGGTTATGGGCTTCGTATATCGACATTCCCATGGATTCTGTTATACCCTTCATCCAACGTTTACGTGGTCGGCCTCTTCCTCTGTTTCCCTCTGGTCTGTACATCATTGCTTGTTGTGGCATGCTGTTGACTGGTAGCCTACTTGCATGGCCAAACCATTTGACTTGCTGCTTTCTAATAAAATCTAGAGCAGCTTTAACCCCTACTTTAGTCCTGATTTCTTCATTTCTGATCTTATCTCTTCTTGATACGTTGAGTATTCTTCTCAGAAACCTCATTTCTGTTGTTGTGATTTTTCTTTTCTCTTTTTCTGTCATTGTCCAGGTTTGGCATTGGTAGCACAGAGTTGGTAGGAAGATTGTGTTGTAAAGTGCCTTCTTAGTAGTTATTGATACATGTTTGTTCTTTAGTATTGGTGCCATTTGTCCAATGAGTTGATTTGCCTTATTGCACCTATTTTCGATCTCGTCTTCTGATCTGCCATTTGATGATATTATACTTCCTAGGTCCGTTTATACTTCTTAGTTTTTCTACGAGCAGTATGAAGATCCCCTGCCGGCTTGCTAGGCCAGTCGCAGGTTTAGGACACTAATCTGACCACAGGGAGTCCATCCCCTATGGCGAGCCATAGCCCCGTTAGCCCATGACCTCGCGGTCATGGTTGCCCGGTCTGCACCACGTGGAGGTGGGGGTTGACTTGTGTAGTCTGCGGGTCATCGGCAGGCTACTAATTTTCGCTCTTCACCCCTCCTGGGAGAGGCTAGCCGATCCTAACCCTGCTGGCTGCAGGGCCAGGCGCATTCCACACCTGCATTGTATGTTTCTGGAAATGGCACTATCGCTAACTTTGAGCGATGCCTGATATGACTGCTGTTTTGAGAAGTGCGATTAAAGTGTTTGAGTTATATCGCCGTGTTTGTACACTCATTGTGTGTGTGCAAGTGTTTTCACGCCTGTTAGTGAACACGAACCTTTGGTCATCTAAACAAGACCCTGTACTAATGACTAATGCACTGTTCCCGTGCCAGTAAATATCACATAAAACTTTCCCCACTGCCTCATGTGAAAAGTGGAAAAGACAGGAGTCTCGACAAACAACGGCCCGCTCAGGCACACTGTGCAAGTTCCCCCGCCAGAATGTCACCACAAAAGTCCTCTACGAACAATACCGTTCATCCTTGATGGAAGTGGCGGTCACTTTCCCAACCAGATGTTCACCTACAAAGTCTCGATGTTTCTAGATATTGTTGTTCCGTTTCTAGATGTTTTCTAGCCAGCCACGCCATTTTATCTCCGAAATGTAGATCACACAACAAAACAATCTCGAAAGATGCGAAGAGACTTTCCACTGTACATAATGCCTTCGTCGTAATGCCAACACAAAAGTCCTCGAAAACACAGTTCATCATCGATGGAAACTGCAGTCACTAGCAAAACCAGCAGCCACACAGCAAGAAAACCGGTCGCTTCTGCGACACACCCGCCGCCATTGATTGATTGATTGATTGATTGATTGATTGATTCATTCATTCATTCAGTAGTATGTCCTTTGCAGAACCTCGCTCCCATAACAACCTTCCGGAAAACCTCTCGATCATAAACAAGATGTCCCGCGCCCAATACACCCATCTGGAGATCATCCGCCACATCCTGCACCCACCTGCTCTTTGGCCTTCCTCTTCCTCTCTTCCCAGGCATATACCCGTCCATTATTGTTGTCTCCAAACTTTCGTGACGTTTCAAGTGACCAAAATATCTCAATTTTCTTTGTTTTATCGTTTTTAATAGCCAACCTTCTTCAATATTCAGCTCTTGAAGTATGGACCTATACAAAACATGTTTTGCCTATTCTGGTGCTCACTTATGGAATCATCTGCCTCCAGATCTGAAAAATCCAATGAGTCCCTACAAATTTAACCGAAAACTCTTTCAATACTTAATCCATACCGACTATATGCCACCATAATTCATTTACTGGTATAATTGTTCAGTATAATTGTTCATTATAATTGTTCACTATATATGTGTGTGCGTGTGGGAGCGAGCGAGAGAGAGAGAGAGAGAGAGAGAGAGAGAGAGAGGGTGTCAGAGAGAGGGAGAGAGTGAATGCGTGTGTGCATGCGTGTGTGTGGAGAGAGTGATTGAGCGAGAAATGGTGGGGGAATGTGTCAGTGCATGCATTCGTACGTGTATGTGTGAGAGTGAGTGAGGGAGTGTGTGCGTGCGTGCATGCGTTCATGTGTACGTGTATGTGTGAGAGAGTGTGATTGAGAGAGTGAGTGTGTGTGTGTAGGATTGTGTGTTAGAGAGTGAGACAGTGGGAGAGTTGATGTGTTAGTGTGTGTGTGTGTGAGCGCGCGCATGCGTGTGAGTGTGTGTATATGAAAGAATACAGAGAGAGAGAGAGAGAGAGAGAGAGAGAGAGAGAGAGAGCTGAGCAGATGCATGTCATGTAACACGCATGTTATGTAACAGGCGAATCCATATGTTTGTGTATTCTCATCTGTCATATTATAAGTTAAATACCATTTGATTTTATCATGTATAATCTAAACTTATGTTCATTACTGTAGTTTGAGTGAGAGAGTGAGTGAGTGTGAATGAGAGACAGAATGAGTGAGAGTGAATGAGTGAGCGTGAGAGTGAATTAGTGAGAGTGAATGAGTGAGCGTGAGAGTAAATGAGTGAGCGTGAGAGTGAATGAGTGAGCGTGAGAGTGAATGAGTGAGCGGGAGAATGAATGAGTGAGCGGGTGAGTGAATGAGTGAGCGTGAGAGTGAATGAGTGAGCGGGAGAGTGAATTAGTGAGAGTGAGAGTGAATGAGAGAGAAAGAGAGAGAGTGTGTGTGTGTGTGTGTGTGTAAGCGTACGCATGCGTGTGAGTGTGTGTACATGAAAGAATACAGAGAGAGAGAGAGAGAGAGAGAGAGAGAGAGAGAGAGAGAGAGAGAGAGAGAGAGCTGAGCAGATGCATGTCATGTAACACGCATGTTATGTAACACGCGAATCCATATGTTTGTGTATTCTCATCTGTCATATTATAAGTTAAATACCATTTGATTTTATCATGTATAATCTAAACTTATGTTCATTACTGTAGTTTGAGTGAGAGAGTGAGTGAGTGTGAATGAGAGACAGAATGAGTGAGCGTGAGAGTGAATGAGTGAGCGTGAGAGTGAATGAGTGAGAGTGAATGAGTGAGCGTGAGAGTAAATGAGTGAGCGTGAGAGTGAATGAGTGAGCGGGAGAGTGAATGAGTGAGAGTGAATGAGTGAGCGGGAGAGTGAATGAGTGAGAGTGAATGAGTGAGCGTGAGGGTGAATGAGTGAGCGGGAGAGTGAATGAGTGAGCGTGAGAGCGAATGAGTGAGCGGGAGAGTGAATGAGTGAGAGTGTCTGTGTGTGTGAGTGAATGAGTGAGAGTGAATGAGTGAGCGTGAGAGTGAATGAGTGAGCGTGAGAGTGAATGAGTGAGCGGGAGAGTGAATGAGTGAGCGGGAGAGTGAATGAGTGAGCGGGAGAGTGAATGAGTGAGCGGGAGAGTGAATGAGTGAGCGGGAGAGTGAATGAGTGAGCGTGAGAGTGAGCGGGAGAGTAAATGATTGAGCGGGTGAGTGAATGAGTGAGCGTGAGAGTGAATGAGTGAGCGTGAGAGTGAATGAGTGAGCGTGAGAGTGAATGAGTGAGCGTGAGAGTGAATGAGTGAGCGTGAGAGTGAATGAGTGAGCGTGAGAGTGAATGAGTGAGAGTGAATGAGTGAGAGTGAATGAGTGAGCGTGAGAAGGAATGAGTGAGCGTGAGAGTGAATGAGTGAGCGTGAGAGTGAATCAGTGAGCGGGAGAGTGAATGATTGAGCGTGAGAGTGAATTAGTGAGCGTGAGAGTAAATGAGTGAGTGTGAGAGTGAATGAGTGAGCGGCCGAGTGAATGATTGAGCGGGACAGTGAATGAGTTAGCGTGAGAGTGAATGAGTTAGCGTGAGAGTGAATGAGTGAGAGAGAATGATTGAACGTGAGGGTGAATGAGTGAGCGGGAGAGTGAATGAGTGAGCGGGAGAGTGAATGAGTGAGCGGGAGAGTGAATGAGTGAGCGGGAGAGACAGAATGAGTGAGCGTGAGAGTGAATGAGTGAGCGGGAGAGTGAATGAGTGAGCGGGAGAGTAAATGAGTGAGCGGGAGAATGAATGAGTGAGCGGGTGAGTGAATGAGTGAGCGTGAGAGTGAATGAGTGAGCGTGAGAGTGAATGAGTGAGCGGGATAGTGAATGAGTGAGCGGGAGAGTGAATGAGTGAGCGTGAGAGTGAATGAGTGAGCGGGAGAGTGAATTAGTGAGAGTGAGAGTGAATGAGAGAGAAAGAGAGAGAGTGTGTGTGTGTGTAAGCGTACGCATGCGTGTGAGTGTGTGTATATGAAAGAATACAGAGAGAGAGTGAGACAGAGAAAGAAAGAGAGAGAGAGAGAGAGAGAGAGAGAGAGAGAGAGAGAGAGAGAGAGAGAGAGAGAGAGAGAGAGCTGAGCAGATGCATGTCATGTAACACGCATGTTATGTAACACGCGAATCCATATGTTTGTGTATTCTCATCTGTCATATTATAAGTTAAATACCATTTGATTTTATCATGTATAATCTAAACTTATGTTCATTACTGTAGTTTGAGTGAGAGAATGAGTTAGTGTGAATGAGAGACAGAATGAGTGAGCGTGAGAGTGAATGAGTGAGCGTGAGAGTGAATGAGTGAGCGTGAGAGTGAATGAGTGAGCGTGAGAGTGAATGCGTGAGAGTGAATGAGTGAGCGGGAGAGTGAATGAGTGAGCGTGAGAGTGAATGAGTGAGCGTGAGGGTGAATGAGTGAGCGGGAGAGTGAATGAGTGAGCGTGAGAGCGAATGAGTGAGCTGGAGAGTGAATGTGTGAGAGTGTCTGTGTGTGGGAGTGAATGAGTGTGAGTGAATGAGTGAGAGTGAATGAGTGAGCGTGAGAGTGAATGAGTGAGCGTGAGAGTGAATGAGTGAGCGGGAGAGTGAATGAGTGAGCGGGAGAGTGAATGAGTGAGCGGAAGAGTGAATGGGTGAGCGGGAGAGTGAATTAGTGAGAGTGAATGAGTGAGCGGGAGAGTGAATGATTGAGCGGGAGAGTGAATGAGTGAGCGTGAGAGTGAATGAGTGAGCGTGAGAGTGAATGTGTGAGCGTGAGAGTGGTTGAGTGAGCGTGAGAGTGAATGAGTGAGAGTGAATGAGTGAGCGTGAGAAGGAATGAGTGAGCGTGAGAGTGAATGAGTGAGCGTGAGAGTGAATCAGTGAGCGGGAGAGTGAATGATTGAGCGTGAGAGTGAATGAGTGAGCGTGAGAGTGAATGAGTGAGCGGCAGAGTGAATGAGTGAGCGGGACAGTGAATGTGTGAGCGTGAGAGTGATTGAGTGAGAGTGAATGAGTGAGCGTGAGAGTGAATGATTGAACGGGAGAGTGAATGAGTGAGCGGAAGAGTGAATGAGTGAGCGGGAGAGTGAATGAGTGAGCGGGAGAGACATAATGAGTGAGCGTGAGAGTGAATGAGTGAGTTGAAGAGTTAATGAGTGAGCGGGAGAGTGAATGAGTGAGCGGGAGAGTGAATGAGTGAACGGGAGAGTAAATGAGTGAGCGGGAGAGTGAATGAGTGAGAGTGAATGAAAGAGAGAGAGAGAGAGTGTGTGTGGTGTGTGTGTGTGTGTGTGTGTGTGTGTGTGTGTGTGTGTGTGTGTGTGGGACGCGCTGGCATCACTACTTTTACGTCACATACTTTTTATGTACACATTTTTCTCCATGTTTAGCCTTGTTTATGTTTACAACATTCATTTCACAATGTTTATTTTTCTTCCTATGTAAATGTATAATGCTCTTGATGAACGAAAGACGAGTGATTGGAAGGGCCGAATGTAAGACGGGCCTGCGTGCCCAATTTGTGACCCTAATAAAGTTGATTTGATTTGATTTGATTTGGATGCATTTGTTCTTTTCTTTACCCAAGATATTCTTAGAACTCGTCTATAACATTTATATTCAAAGGCATTTATGCGCTGTTCAGCTTGTTTAGTAAGTGTCCAGGTCTCACAAGCGTATGTTGCAATGGGAAAGATGAATGCATGTAAAAATCTGATTTTTGTAGTTCTGCCTGTCCCATTCCATAATCTATTCAGTTGTTTTAGTCTTTGAAGAGCAGTTGATAGTCGTCGTTTAATATTTTTTCATTGTGTCACCGTTGTTGGTAATCAATGACCCAAGATATTCAAAATTTTCCACCATCTCCAATTTATCCTCATTAACATATATTTCTTTCTCCATAGTAGTTTTATCTTTGTTTTTGCTATGTTAAGATATAAGTTGTTATTTTCACTGTTCAATTGGGTTGAGGTCTTTAGGTTTTCTATGCCATTCTGTGTTGTGGATAGCAATACTGTATCATCAGCATACGGAATCTCCGGTATGTCATGACCGCCGATATTTAGAGCATCATATAGCTCCCTGTTTATATCATCTCTTACATCCCTGACGGACTCCTTGCTTGATGACAAACCAATATGATGTCTCGCCATCTATTCTAACCGCTGCTGGTTGGTCTAGATAGAGCATTCTTATGAGTTGTATTACATGTGATGGGAAGCCCATATTCCTCATGATTTCCCAAAGTTTCTGATGTTGTACACAGTGGAATGCCTTTGAATAATCCATAACACATGAGAATAGGTTTACATTAAATTATCTGCACTTCTCTATTATTAAACGCATGTTGAGAATGTGATCTCTTGTTCCTCTTCCTTGTCTAAATCTATCTTGAATCACGTTAATTTCTTCTTCCATGTTCTTACGAAGTCTTCCCATTATGATTTTTAGTAGAATTTTACTTGCATGACTGATCAGGGCAACAGTTCTATAGTTGGTGCATAATTTCAGATTGCCCTTTTTTGGGTATTGGAATGAAGATAGTTCTCTTCCAATCTTTTGGCCATATATAAAATTTCCATATCTTTTTACATAATGCGTGATAGAGTTGTTGTCAGTCAGGTCTTAGTCAGATATGACTGAGCTACCGTATAACAGTAGACGGTACTACCTGGTTTCTGTTAGCGCCGAGCGTTGGGCGGCGCTTACCAAACCCGACACCCCACATTGTGCCAACGGCTTCGGGCGGAAGAGCGCAATTGGGAGGGTACAAGCCTTACCCTGGTGCGAGGAAATGCAAGCTAAAGACAAAATTGTCATGGCAGGGCAGACCAGGCCCTAAGCCTTGGTTGGTGACTGGTCTAGGATCGAAGCTCCGACAGGCGGACAGTTAGAGCATTGCTTTGCTGATCCGGCAGCTTCTGCAGCTTGTCTTGTTCCAGATGTAGGGGTGTTACCTTTCCTCTGGAGTGAACTAGGCAGGCCGAGAGAGGGATCATGCTGCATGGGCAACACATGATCTCTATATTTTAGCCCAGGCTTTGTGCTATGGAGAGGCAATAACTCCATCCCTGGTCTTAACTGGTCTCGGAATCAAAGCGAGAGGCAACTGTTACGGGTTATAAGTCCTTGTCAGTTGGCGTAGACATGGGGCGCCACGCGTTGCCTCTGACGGTGGGAGACACCTATAGGTGTCACTGATCAGCTACCGCCCGCCTCAAGCTGGGCAGCCCCCAGCCAATTGGGTGCTGATCCGCCACAGCCTGCCTGCTTCAATGGGTGCTTGGGGCTAGGACAAAATCTGAATCGCAGGCTGTAAAACCAATGCACCAGGTACAAACAAAAATATAAATAGAAACCTCAAGCTACGGCTTGCAACCTGGAACGTGAGAACCATGTGTCCAGGATTTTCCACTGACTTGACCAATATTGACGATGTGAGAAAAACGGCTGTGATTGATGCCGAACTCAATCGTCTTAACATTGATATTGCTGGCCTGCAGGAGACTCGCCTCGCTGAGGAAGGGTCACTCAGGGAAAACAACTACACCTTTTTCTGGAAGGGTAAAGGGCAGGCAGAAAAAAGGCAACACGGTGTGGGCTTTGCAGTGAAGAATTCGCTACTGCGAATGATTGAAATTCCAGCAGGAGGAAATGAAAGACTATTATCCCTGCGCTTGGCAACCTCTTGTGGGTTTGCCACCATTATTACTGCATATGCACCGACACTCGATTCCTCTGATGATGTGAAGGATTTGTTCTATGAGGAGTTAGACACTGTGATCAAGGCAGTTCCAAAATCCGACTACATTTATATGCTCGGTGATTTCAATGCTCGTGTGGGCAAGGACTCGAGTTCATGGCCAGTGTGCCTTGGAAAATACAACATCGGTCGCATGAATGAAAATGGGCAAAGGCTGCTGGAGCATTGCACCAGTAATGACCTATGTATTACAAACTCTTTTTTTAAAACAAAAGAGATGCATAAGGTCACATGGAAACATCCAAGATCCGGCCATTGGCACCAGCTGGACTTCATCATCACACGGAGACAACATCTGAACCATATATCATTGACTCGTAGTTACCACAGTGCTGACTGTGATACGGATCATTCTTTGGTTGTTGCAAGGGTTAGACTGAGACCAAAGAGAATCTACACAGCTAAACACAAATCTAGCCCCAGGATTAATATTATTAACACTCATGATCCTGAAAAGTGCTTTCAGTTTCAACAGCAACTTGAAGACGCTTTCACTGATACACCAGAAAATTTTACAGTAAATGAAAAGTGGGGTCAAATTAAGGAAACTCTTTGTAAAACTGCCGTAAGGGTTTACGGCACTGTGGATCATAAGAGGCAGGACTGGTTTGCGGCCAACAGCGAGACTCTGCAGCCCTTGATTGATAAGAAGAAGAAAGCTCTCTTAAGAAACAAGGAAAGACCAACGCGTAACACTCTGAGTGAGCTAAGGCAAGCTAGGAAGGATGTGCAAAAGGCTGCCAGGCAGTGTGCAAATGATTATTGGATCAAGTTATGTGAGTCCATTCAAATCGCAAGTGATAAGGGAGACATAAGAAGCATGTATGAAGGAATAAAGAAAGCCTGTGGTCCAGTGATCAAAAGAAGTGCACCATTGAAAACCTTGACTGGAGAAGTCATCACTGATAAGAAACAGCAGATGGACAGATGGGTCGAGCACTATTTGGAGCTTTACTCAAGTGAGACCAAACTAGCGGATAATGCCCTCAACGCCATAGAGGCTCTACCAACTCTTGACCACCTGGACACACTTCCCACCATAACAGAAGTTAAGTGTGCTATAAATGAACTTGCATCTGGCAAGGCTCCAGGTAAGGATGGGATTCCAATAGAGGTTATCAGGAGTGGGCAAGACACACTCACTATACAGATCCACCAGCTAATAGAGCTATGCTGGCATGAAGGACAAGTCCCACAGGATTTCAAAGATTCAAGCATCATAACACTGTACAAGAACAAGGGCGATCGGAGCGACTGCAACAACTATAGGGGTATCTCACTTCTGTGTATTGTTGGAAAAGTATTTGCCAGAATTGTTCTGCGCAGACTTCAAGTCCTAGGAGATCAAGTCTACCCCGAATCACAGTGTGGCTTTCGACAGAACCGGTCTACCACTGATATGATATTCTCATTGCGACAAATGCAAGAAAAATGCCGTGAACAGAATCAACCACTGTTTATTGCCTTCATCGACCTCACAAAGGCATTTGATTTGGTCAGTCGTGAGGGTCTGTTCAAGGCACTAAAGAAGATTGGCTGTCCACCAACTCTTCTGTCCATTGTGGAATCGTTCCACACAGGCATGAAGGGTATAATCAAGTTTGATGGTGCAACTTCTGAAGAATTTGAAATCAAGAGTGGAGTTAAGCAAGGTTGTGTACTAGCTCCCACCCTCTTTGGAATATACTTTTCACTTCTACTGAAATATGCATTTCGTGATCAGGATGGTGGTATATACATTCACTCACGCTCAGATGGCGGCCTCTACAATGCTCAGAGATTGAAGGCTAAGACCAAAATTAGGAGGGTACTGATCAGAGAGTTGCTTTTTGCAGATGATGCTGCAGTTACGACCCACTCTGAGGAAGAATTGCAATGTCTACTATCTGCATTCTCCAATGCTTGTTCTGAATTTGGTTTAACAATTAGCAAAAAGAAGACACAGATTATGTCACAAGGTGCACATGGGGTACCAGCAATCTTTATTGACGACGCTGAACTAGAGATAGTAGACCATTTTACATATCTAGGATCAGAGGTAAATAGCAAATTATCCCTAGATCAGGAAATCAACATCCGGATTGGTAAGGCAGCAACAACAATGAACAGGTTAAGAAAAAGAGTCTGGGAGAACAGGAAGCTTACTGCCAAAACAAAAGTCCTTGTCTATCAAGCCTGTGTCCTTAGTAC
Organism: Cepaea hortensis; assembly: GCA_963921405.1. Taxonomy (NCBI): domain Eukaryota; kingdom Metazoa; phylum Mollusca; class Gastropoda; order Stylommatophora; family Helicidae; genus Cepaea; species Cepaea hortensis. Next base: position 3,132,663 of record OY992890.1, read on the forward strand.
TCTTCTCTATGGCAGTGAAACCTGGACAACTTACTCACACCAAGAGAACAATTTAAACAGCTTTCATATGCGGTGTCTGCGAAGAATTCTTGGTATTAAGTGGCAAGACAAAATCACAAATACTGAAGTATTGGAAAGATCAGGTTGTGTGACAGTTTATTCCATGCTCAGTCTTCGTAGACTTAGATGGATAGGACATCTTAGGAGGATGGATGATGGTAGAATACCAAAGGATATCTTTTTTGGTGAATTAAAGATGGGTAAGAGATCTCAGGGTCGGCCTCTACTACGATACAAAGATGTGTGTAAGCGGGACATGATTGATACAGGCATTGATAATGCACATTGGGAGCAAGTCGCCGCTGAACGTGTTGCATGGAGGGCAAATATCAGAAATGGAATAAAGACAAAGGAGAAAATTATTGCAGAAAAGTCACACACCAAGCGTTTGAGACGTAAGATGGTGCATGATGGTGGAAATGACCACGTGTTCACATGCACCCACTGTGAACGGACATTTACAGCGCAAATTGGCCTTATCAGTCACACTCGCTACCGCCATAGTTAAAAGTTATGCCTTTTTAAAGCACAAACTATCGTCTGTCAAGACGGCAAAGGTGCCAATGATGATAGAGTTGTTGTATGCTGTCTTCTCCTCCTTTTTAATTAGTTCAGCTGGTATCTCATCACATCCAGGTGATTTACCATTCTTCAGTTTCTTTATTGTCTATGCAATTTCATCTAATGAGGGTTCAGGTTCTGTCTCTGCTAGTTAGTTAGTTAGTCGACAGATCATCCTCGTTGCACATCGAACCATTCAGTCCATAAGTGCTCGGATCCCCTCCTCAGCAAATCCCGCAGCGTGTAGCGGCTAACGACGCCAGTTCTGTGTTGGTTTATCAATCTTCTTTGGCTTCCTGCGTAGTGTTCTTGTTTGGCCACCCCTCTTTTAATTTAAAGTAGCCTCATGTATCTCATTCATATCCTCACTGTCACTCACATCATACATTCCACTGCAATACTCCTGCCATCTTTCTAGGATTTTTCAAGATTCTGTTAAGGTATTTCCCATCTTGTCACAGATAACATTCAATTGAGGTTGAACATTTCTTATCAATAGCTTCATTTCTTTGAACATTTCATAATCTCTTCCAGTCTTATGATATTGCTATATTCTGGTACAGCAATCTACCCGCCGCCATACTTGCAGATATTTCTGGATGTTGTTGTTCTGTTTCTAGATGTTATCTAGCCAGCTACGCCATTTTGAGCATGCAGATCACGCCACAACACCTCGGACAGATGTAAAAAACATTTCACTGTGCATAATGCTGTCTCCAGAATGCCAAAACAACATTCCTCCACGAAAGCACGGTTCATCGTCAAAGGAAGCGACAGTCAATCAGACGACCAGCCGTCACACATTTCTGCGACGGCACAAAAACCGGTCAATTCTGGGACATAGCCATCCGCCATTGCTCTGAACATGCAGATCACGCTCCACAACCTCGGGCAGATTTAAAAGCACTTCACACGAAACTCACAGCTCACAGCGTCGCGCCACGCACTCACCTCAGTAGCAGGGCGACGGAACCGTAAACTACCAGTCCAACATGACGAAAATGCGAATGCAAAGGTAGCCACGAGCATAAACACCCAGAGGCCTAAACCGTTTCACTGCCTATCCGCCATGCTGGGGACCGGAAATCAAGAGAGGTGAACGACTAGCTAAGGAAGGGGCAATAGAAGAACAACCTGATGTGCCTGTTACATACTGCCAAAAGAAAAGAATGACCAAATCAGTCAAAAAGCCACCAAAACCTGCTCAAGACGACTACCACCTTATGAACAGACCCGAACAAGTCATTATTCTGTGCCTCAGAAAAGGACACAATAGTCACTGTGATACCGCGGCTGCCACACACACACACACACACACACACACACACACACACACACACACACACACACACACACACACACACACACACACACACACACGCACACACACCCCCCACACACACGCACACACACACACACCACACACACACTCACACATAAACTCTCTCACTCTCTCTCTCTCTCTCACACACACACACCACACACACACATAAGCTCTCTCTCTCTCTCTCTCTCTCACACACACACACACACGCACACACACACACCACACACACAGACACACATAAACTCTCTCACTCTCTCTCTCTCACACAATCTCTCTCTCTCTCTCTCTCTCTCTCTCTCTCTCTCTCACACACACACACACACATACACTCACGTATAAGACAAATGTGAAAGCCAGGCTGTAACTGCTACCATGTATGATCTGGCCTCTATCTGTTGCAACAACGTGCAAGTCCAGCTGCGCCAAAGTCCGTTCCTGCAACTTCCAGTGTGAGATAGACTGCACCAAACCCCAGGGAGCCTGCAAGTCCAAGGCCCCGGCAGCCAAGGACGTTCTATGCACCATCCAACAATTTCTATGCAAGATCTGCTGCCCCACCAAGTGTGCTTTCACCAAAGTGCCCATAGCCATCCCGTCGTTACCGAAACTTGGAGATATAAAAAGGCTGTTTCTTCTCTACCATCAAGTCCAGCTGATTTGTTCATATCACCCAATGGTTTGCCGGCCAATCCTTTCCAGAATTCCATTCCTGGTTTCCCAGCAAACTCTATATATATATATAGATGTTATATATATATATATATATATATATATATATATATATATATATATATATATATATATATATATATATATATATATATTGTGTGTTGCGTATCCCTTACGGGACGTTGGAGTCAACGCCAGCATTTTTCAGCTGGTGTTGATGTACTAGGCAAGTGTTACGTTCAGTAGTTTGCCATTTATCAATAGCTTTAATTTAGGCACAAATCGACAACATTATCACTACAATTGTTGATTTCTAATGAGATGTATGTAACTGCTTGCACTTTTTGACAATATTCTTGAAATCTAGAGCAAGTTTACTTATTGAAATTCGCATGAAAGCATGCAAGTTGCAGTCCGACAATAAAGACCTATTCTTAGATTTGTTGTTCTTCAAGCAAGAAAATGGTTGTTAGCAAATGTATGTTGATCCAAACAATGATAAAAGTTTAGCTGCAAAGTTTTTCAAGTTGGGAAATGATTCTTGTGATAAAGATCCATAGAAATCCAGCAAACCATCTGACTTGAATTTCTCTTTCAGGTCATGATCTGCTTGTAAGTCAAGCAGCTCCAACTGTATGTCCTCTGTGGCTGTATCAGCTTCTGCACTAAAAAGTGAACTGAGAATATTGAACTGAGGCTCTAAGTTCTTGAAATCTTAGAATCTCCATCCAAATTCTTCAGCCAATGCATCTAATTGGTCTTTGTACTTTCAGTGATTTCATCAGAAATGGTTTCTTGTTTCAGCTAAGGGAAGTGACAAAACCTTTTCTTCACTGGAAGAACAGTGTGAGTTTTTCCTGAAATGATTTTACATGCACATACAATTTATGTGCAAACACACCATTGCCCTGAAGTTTGACATTCAATTCTTTTTAACTTTTCCATAATTTCAATGGCAAACATAAAGTCTAACTTCCACTCTTTATTGACAATGTTAGTATTAAAAGTCACATTCAATGCCCTTCATCTCTAGGAACATCACTATTTCTTCTCTGAGTTCCCAAACTCGACTCAACACCTTGCCGTGACCCACTATCAAACACTGGTGTGGTACAGGACATCGGAGTATTCAGTTTCCAAATCGTCAAGTAATGCATTGAACTGTCTGTGATTAAGTCCTCTTGATCTGATGAGGTTGATGACAATGACAACTGGGTCAATAACATGCTTGATATTTAAAACAGTTTTACACAGACTTTCTTTATGGATCACACAGTGAAGTGGTAAAATGTGTGGTCAGGATATTCTGCTTTAATCTGTTCACTTATCAACTTTACCAGACCTACATTTTTTCCCAGCCCAAGCACGAACTCCGTCAGCTGTAAATCCGTCAGTGAGTTTGAAAGAAGTGTTTAATCCACGTATAAATATCAACAATTGGGCAGTATCATGTACATCGGTACTCTCCAATGCAAGAGAGTACCACAAAAATTGTTTACTTACATCTTGAAGTGTATGAATCAAATTGTCATTTATCTTGTCAACACGTCTGACCACAATTTTCCTTGATAAAGTAATGTTGTTAAATGTGTTGTTGTTGTTGTTGTTGTTGTTGTTGTTGTTGTTGTTGTTTTGGTTTGGGTACAATGGTTGCTGCATCTAGCAAACATTCCTCGATGAACTCGCCATCAGAAAATGGCTTGTTCTGTTTTACAATTCTGTGTGACAGCAGAAGACTAGCTTCTGTTGCTGCATCTTGAATTGAAGACTGTTTAGTGATAACAGTTAGCTGTTTCTCCAAATTTTTCACCAACTCCAGGCATTTCCTTTCCCTCTCTTCGATTGTTAAATTGTACCCGAAATCGGAATGTTTTGTTTGACAATGACTTTTTAAAGTTTACTCCTTGGAGACATCCACTGACTCACGACACAACAAGCGAACTGATTTACTATCAACTTTTATAAAATATTACTTAGTTGTCCATTCATCATTAAAAACACGGCATTCATCTTAATCTTTTGTTTTTTTTAGGGTTACTCATTGTTTAAATAAAATTCCAACAGTTAGAATTTTACAAAATTTTAAAAAGGAAATGAAACAAAACCTACTTACGGCTATGTCTGAAAATAAAATATTCGGAGAACATGGAGTCAACTCAGAATATATTTCAGAAATATATCAAAACTACTACAAGAAATAAATTAATTTGAACATTGTAAGTGTGGAAATATATTATAACAGCAAAAAAAAAAAACAACTTTTAAATTTAATATTCATTTGCAAACTAAATCATTTTATTCACCGGATAAATATCTGTTTTTCATAAAATCACCCTTATTAAATTTTTACATCTCGATAAATATTTCTCTATATTAAAATCAATAAATTCGCATTTTAGCATTACATTACGAAGGTCAAGGACTGTTTTCAAAAGTAGAAAATTAGAAAGAAATTGTTATTATTATTATTCTTTTTTCGTTCGCCTGAAATATGTTTATAACTGCAATGTTGTCTCTTGTATGAATCTAACAGTCTTGTTTAGTTCACTCAGCGGTCCATAGAGTTTAATCTTCCACTGTTGTCTCTCTAGGCCAGAATGTTCACCTGGATATGTTGTAGTTTGGGCAATCCTGGAGTATGTGCTCTGCTGTCTGTGACGCCAAACCACATGTGCACATGTCTGAGTCACCAATCTTGAATTTTGTATACATGCGGTTGCGTAATCTATTGTGTCCTGTTCTGAGGCGCAGAATAATGACCTGTTCTGGTCTGTCCATAACGTGGTAGTCGTCTTGAGTAGGGTTTGGTGGCCTTTGATCCTTTTTTTTATTTGCTTGTATGTAATGGGCCATCAGGTTGTTCTTCTTTTGCTCCTTCCTTAGCCAGTCGATAAGCTCTGTCGTTCCCGGGTACTCCACAGTGGAATGGTATCCATTGTATGGTGACCTTATGCCGACTGCTAAGTTCAGAAAGTAGTGTCCTTAGAACTGACAATTTCCCCAGATAGGAGCGCTTCTATTACGGATGTTGCATCTGTCAATAGCACCACAGGTTGTGTACCATGGCCGGTATTTTGTAATTTCTCTGTGGCTATCTTGATTCCCTCAATTTCAGCATCATAGTTATGGCAGTACTTTCATGTTGGAACTCTGGCCGTGTCCCTAGTATTAATTGTGTATTCTATGTACACTTCCGCCCCTTCATTTCGAACAACATTTTGTTCTGACCATACTGTGCAGACTCGGATCCAGAGATCCTGTGGGTATTCGTAATCAAGGAAGCTGAGAGTGGCTGTTCTGCGCTGTACACTGTTCTGTGCTTGCTTGTCAAATATTCCTCTCACTTTTGTCTGCATTTATAGCGATAGTCCATGTTCATCTTTCCACGGGGCTCGCTCTGGAATAGTTGGTAGGGGGATAACAACTGTGGGAAGATCGGTGGTTTCTCTGCAGAGTCGTTTGGCCTGGTGGATGAAACTACTTCTTTTCAACCGCCCCAAAACTAAGTTTTCAAATCGGTTCTTCATAGGGTGACCTGGCAAGCTGAGGAACTGTTCTGCTTGTATTAGTGTTTTTGTATGTCTGCGTTATCTTAGAACTTGTGTCCTCCTCATTTTCTCCATTGCTACTATAGAGGTTGATCTCAACCCTCCTGTGATGACTCTAACAGCTTGATTTGGCACCGTGTCCAGCTCCTGTAATGTGGTTTTTGATGCTGAAAACCACGCAGTTGACCCGTATTCCAAGTGTGGTCGTATGCTCTGTTGATAAACTTTGCTAAGTATTTTCCCAATGGCTCCCCATGTGGTTCCACTTAGTTTTCTCAGGATGGCTATTTTGCTTCTGGCTTTTGCTACTGCTTTTTTTATGTGTTTTCTCCATGTCAGCCTGTCATCAAATGTTACACCAAGGTATGTTGGTTCTTTATCGTCTCTTAGGGGTGTTCCATTTATCTGAATGATTCCTGCCTTTTGTTTCGGAGAAAGGGTAAATAGAGTGGTGCTGCACTTGTCAGTGTTTATGCTGATACACGATCTATTTGCCCATGCAACAAATGTATCTACAGCTCTCGGTAGCAATATGGTGGCCACTGATGCATGTTCATTTGTATTCCACAAAATCAGGTCATCCGCGTACATTGCCGCTTTAATTCCATACGGTAGATTAGCAACAAGATCATTGATGAAGATTAGAAAAAGTGTTGAGGACAAATATCTGTTAAATTGTATCCGACATCGGAATGTTTTGTTTGATAATGACTTTTTATGTGCATATTATTATAAATGTTAAAACAATCATAACGGTACATGCAATTCTGTAAAATTTAACAAAATAACTTAAAAACGAAGTAAAAACGTTTATTTCTAATTGCCCTCGAGGGCCGCATAATATTAGTTGCCGGGCCGTAGTTTGCCCACCACAATTCTAAGGCATTGATCATTTCTATTGTGATGTTACCTGGACCCGGGGTCTTGCCAGTTTTCATATGGTCAAGAGCATTCTCAACTTCCATCTTCAAAATTGAAGGTCCTTCATTATTATTCCGATGATCATGTTGTTCTTCTCTAGTATCAACATAAAGGTCTTTCACCACGCATGTAAAATCTGATCTTTTTCTATTATGATTTTGCCATATTTGGATTTTAGGCATCCCGTTGATATGTGTGTTCTTTTCTTAGTGATGTCATTAATTCTTTTGTGCATTAATTCGGTATTACGGGTGGTGGTTTTCCATTTCTTTGCGATTGTCCTCAAGCCATGTTACTTTTGCCTCTTTGCATAGCTTCCTAATTTTCCTATGAATCTCTTCATATTTTTCCTTGTTATTTTTGTTATTTCTTCTTATTTCCATGAGTTTTAAGATGTCTTCCATCATCCATTTCTTGCGTCCTATTATCTTTTTTTTTGGGATGGTTGTTTCTGCAGCTTGGTTGACTGATGACTTTAATATTTCCCATTGGTCGTTGGCATCTAGAAATAATAATTCCATATCGGACAATGCATCAAATCTGTTCTTTACCTCTACGTTGAATTTATCTTGCATCTCCTCATTCTTCAGTGCCTGTAGATCAAATGTTGTGCTTCTTGGTGAATATTTGACTTTCTTTAATTGTATATGTAAATTGCTTAAGATTAATCTATGGTCGCTGTAGCATTCTGCGCTTGGTATAGTTTTCGCTACTTTAAAGGCATTTCGAAATCTTCTGTTGATGAGAATGTAATCAATCTGATTTTTGATCTTATGATCAGGACTCCTCCATGTCCATAATCTCCCTGGGTGATGTTTATAAAGGTGTTTCCAATAATCACATCATGCTCTTTTGCCCACTGTAAAAGTCTGCCACCTTGCCAGGGAGCGCCTGTAGCTCGCTCTTTCCTCAGTGGCCCCGTGGCATTCTTTACTCTGATGATGTGGCAGGGAACACCCGCTAGTTTACACACGGCACGGCTGAGCAACACATAGCTTTCATGGGCCCTGTGCGCTGAGACAACTGCGCAAGCCCTGGACGACAATATCATCTTGACGCGCCACTACTGTAATATTTCAGTGGCGCTTCGTTGATATCTCTAGAGATGCTTGACCTGGATCTTGTAGACATCTCTACTTCTACTTCTGATGGACCGTTGAGCCTGTCCGTCTTGTACAGTCTATAGTCATTAACTACTGAGATCAAACTCGCACAACACGACACTGGCATTGGTTTTTCCACATTCTATTAGGAGCGTTAATGTGAAATCCGTTCGTGCCGCACCGCGCGTAATTGCGTACGTTGAACTTGATAGTGTCATAGTCATGTGATAAGTACTGACCAATGAATAAAATAGCACGTGCTTATCGTCCCATGATGCATAGGTTCTGTTTCTGAGTCTTGAGAAAATCGCCGGTTGATCCAAAATCCGCCCAAAGAAGCTCAAAGCGCGGTGATTCAGGTGCTGCGTTACAGAGTGGAGGGTGATGTATTTCTCTTTCGCATAGTGGCAGGCAAAGAATCATGGTGTCACCACTTTGAGCCGAGCAGCAAGAGAGAGAGAGAGAGAGAGAGAGAGAGAGAGAGAGAGAGAGAGAGAGAGAGAGAGAGAGAGAGAGAGAGAGAGAGAGAGAGAGAGAGAGAGAGAGAGAGAGAGAGAGAGAGAGAGAATGCAATGGAAGCATGCTGGATCACCAAAAGCCAAAAAATTCAAGTTACAGGTTTCCGGTGTAAGGTTATGCTGAGCGCATTTTTTTTTACCATGAAGGGCTATTGTTAGCCGACTTTAAAGAACCCGGTGTCAACATCAACTCTACCCACTACTTGGAAACACTAGACAAGCTGCAAGAAGCCATCAAGAATAAACGACCCGGCATGCTTTCTCGAGGTGTGATTTTGTTGCACGATAATCTTCGTCCGCATGTCGCAAAGATTTTGCAGGAAACATTAGCTTGGAAGAAGTGGAAAATTCTGCAGTATCGAGTCTATAGTCCTGATTTGGCACCATGTGATTTTCATTTGTTTGGACCTCCAAAATGCTCTAAAGGGACAAAGATTTCACACAGATGCAGTCGTAATGAACGCGGTAAACACTTGGTTCAGTGAGCAACCACATTCCTTTTTTTGCGGACGGCATTCGCCGGCTACCTAAGCAATGGGACGCTGGCCTGAATGCCTACGGCAACTTCTTCTGACCAATCCATGGTGCAAAATTCATTCAAAATGAATGCTTTTTTTAATTCTACCACACCTATTAATGTTTCTTTCATGCTTATGTAATAAAGCCGCTGGAACGGGTTTCAAATGAACGACCCTTTACTAAGGCTATACACTGAACATGTCGCTAACACAATCATTTGTTCCACAGAAGATTCACAAATATACACAGTGTCTAAACATTCTATTCTAAAAGAGCGGCATAATGTTAGCCACGCTCTGTTAACTCAGAGCTAGGTCCGACTCTAAATCCAGCTCTCGTTCAACTGATTTTAACGTGATGTTTTGTCCTCGCACAAAACGTCCAGACTGCTTTTCACGCTTTTGTGACCAATGTCGTGATATGTCACTTCACACGGTCATCTCCTGTCGACCGCGCTTGTCACATGTCATGCCATGTTCCAGATCTGTATCAACTGGACCATGGCAAACCTTGTTCATTCTGTTCCCCTAGTCCATACTTGCCTACTATGCATCCGTCCTGTTGATTTCCAACTTTGGAATTCCAGTCACCCATTGTGATATTTACTTCAGAGTTCTTGCATTTCATGAAGGCATTCTCTAAATCATTATAAATTCATCAATGCTGTCATCACTACTGTCTGCTGTTGGTGCATAAACTTGTATGACGTTGACATCAAAAGTTCTTCACCTCAACTTCACCAGTAACACTCTGTCTGGTACAGTCCAATATCCTTTGATCGATTTTGCTCTCCCTGTATCCATTATAATTGCTACTCCTCGCTGTTGTTTCTATCGACCAGAATAAATTAATCTATCTTCCTCAGATGGTATAATACCCATCTTCTCTCTCTCTCTCTCTCTCTCTCTCTCTCTCTCTCTCTCTCTCTCTCTCTCTCTCTCTCTCTCTCTCTCTCTCTCTCTCTCTCTCTCTCTCTATATATATATATATATATATATATATATATATATACTGTAAAAAAAAGATACCCAACATCTTTGGTGTTACTTTTATAAAAGATATTCGCTGATTGGACATCAGTCAACCTATCGACTGTGTCCATCTGGTCATTAACTTCTCGTGGTTACCTGAATTGTACTCACTTCATGGTTAGTGAGGTCAAGGTCAAAACAACATTTTTGACAGGTTCATGATAATCCCGTGAAACTCACTGAACACAAAACTCTCTGACCATATTATTGAATACCTATAAAAGATTGACGCTCCTCGAATAAATTCAGTTGAAAATTCAATGCGCAAGTATGGCTCATCTCACTACAGAACAACGACTTATCATCATTGGACGTTTACAGGCTGGACAGTTATAAAGTGCAGTAGCCAGATAATTTAATGTGGTTAGAAGCACCATTAGTCGCCTTTGGAGGCGATTTAAAGAAACTGGCTCAGTGGCAGACCGGCCACGCAGTGGAAGACACAGAATCACAACTGCTGCTAAAGACCGCTTCATACGGCTGCGCCACCTTAGGAATCCATTTGCATCTGCGTCCTCCATAGTCCAGTCAATGCCAGGAGCTCGTAGAATTTCAGATCAAACGGCCAGGAGCCGGCTGCACGACGCTGGTCTTTGACCTTGACCTCTTTCATGACCTCACGAATCATAACTGGCCAGAGAATTCAACAAAGACCACTCCAAGATAAGCAACTACAGAATCATTACGATGCAGAACACTGCTGGAAAGTTACTGGAGAAAATTGTAGCACACAGACTTGCTTGTGACTTGGAACAGCTCGGCTGCTTCCCGCCCACACTTGGAGGATACAGACGTAACAAAGAGTCATGGCTGAATGCGGCGGTCTTTGCTCAAGATCTTTAGGAAGGATTTCAGGTCAGAGAAGAGACATGTGCTACCGCCATAGACTTAGAGGACGCATATAACAGAGTATCTTTCGAGCACTTGATGCAAACCCTCCTCAGACTGAAAGTGTCCCCTCACCTTGTACGATGGATAGTTGCAGTTCTGCTCCAAAGGAAGGTGGTGCTAAGATGTGGGAGTTGGTCTTCTGAGCCGATAACGATATGTCCAGGATTGCCGCAGGGTTCACCACTGTCACCATTACTATTCAACGTGTATACGGTGCCGATCACTGAACAACAGTTGGACGGGAGGGGTAGGACTCTGTCATTTGCTGACGACATTCTCGTGTACCGACAAGGTCGAGATAGACAGGCGGTTGCCAATGATATGTGTCAGAGTCTCACCCAGAGTTATAACGCGTTGTCTGCACCAACGCCCGACAATGCAACGCTGATCTATGATAAGCACTACAGCTATAACGCGGCGTCGTCAACAACGCCAGGCAATCAACGCTGAGCGATACTAAGCAATCGGCGGTCAGCTGGAACACAGCGTGAACATTGAGGGGTCACGCGGGCTGACTCGAGCACAACTGAGGTGTGTGCTGAAAGTCCAGCCAGACTAGGCTTGGGTGCCGTAACGGACTGACGTGTGAAAGCGGCTTGAGAGTTTTATGCATGTCTTGATAGCTAGCCTGTATGACCGTTGGAGATGGAACGCCTGTCTGTGTGACTTGTAAGTGGAGTGCATTGATGTATTATTATATTGATGTATTGATTGCTTGCATTTATAATCTATTGGATCTTGTGAATTGTGATTGCGCGAAGCTTGTATTGTTTCTGATGTGTGCAGTGCGCGAATAAATAGCGCGAATTATATTATCGGTTGTTAGCCTCGTGTTATTTGATAAGCATATTTAGTATCACACTTGTTTAGATACGAGTCATAATTCTTGCCCTAAGCAAGACTTTGACAATATGCAGGGCGAACTAGATCGAATTTCCTCATGGTGTTCTGATGCCGGTGCCCTTGTCAACCCTGCAAAGGCAACGGTTACATGGTTCTCACTAAACAACCATATTGTGAACACAGACCAGCCGGCAGTGAGAATGGATGAGAGCATTTTGAGTAGAACCCAGTCAATGACATATCTTGGCGTGAGGCTTGATCGTAGGCTGTCTTTCAGGGATCATGTTGATTATGTCATGACGAAAGTTTGTCAGAAATGAGAGTCATGGCCACTGCCAATATCGAGCAAAGACTGCTAATACTTCTGTTCCAAGGACTAGTGCTTTCACACATCGAGTATGCCCTGGCCATCCTCATTGTCAGCCCTACACAGATTGGAAGACTTGAAAAGGTACACAACGAAGCCATTTTGGGCTGCATGAGAGACACCAGCTGTGTAGGAATGAGATACCTCCTTGACTTCCCAACAATGGAACACAGGATCAAGATCTGGAGATCTCGTGCATACTTAAAAATAAGTGCAGATGAGCAGCACCCTCTGCATGACGCTATATTCAGAGAAAACGGCGACATGCTAAAGAGGGGCAAATCATGGATGGGTCAGGCGGAAGATTTTGTCAGACAGGTATGCAATCTTACCAGTATCAACCCCGGCTTTTAAGTGCACTTTCTCCTGCATTATCACACTCGACAGACGGCGCAGAGAGCAGAACCCTGACGCTGTCAACGCAGAGGTTAACGCGCTCATCTATGAACACTCAGATAGCCCCGAAGTGCTCATCTATACAGATGGATCTGTTGTAAAGCAGCAGAGAAGTGCGTGGGCATTTACAGCCCGTTCAGCGGGCCGAACCGTTCAAGAATCCATGTGGTGACCACTCTATGACCACGAGCAGCATGGCGATGGAGGTGATGGCAGTTACACAGGCTTTCCTATGGCTAGAATCACAGCATTATACCAACGTGTGTGTACTAAGTGACTCAATGCGCATGATTCAGAAGATCGAAGCTGGATCTGTACGTAGACAGTGGACTGAGTCGCTGCGGAAGTCTGTTGTCCGTAAAGTCACCTTCATCTTCGTCCCGGGACATGCGGGAGTCGAGGGAAATGAACGAGCTGATAAACTGGCTGGCTCTGCACCCCCTGTAGATGGCCAGCCCATGGATCGTGCCGATGTTATTAACGTCCTTAAAGATATGGCGAGAACAGCGGACTTTGACGTCAGTGAATCCACATCGCTGTCCAGGATGAAAGACTTGGGTGTAAGAATTGGCAGGGCCAGACGCGAGAGGTACATCGGGAAAACGAGGTGCCTCGTCAACCAACACAGAACAGACACTATTAGCCACCGGACGCTGATGCATATGCTGGGGGGGGGGGGGGGAGAATCTGAGCACCTATGGACCTGTCCGGAGTGCAATGAAGATACCCCAACTGATAACTGATAACTGATAACTAACTGATCATGAGGTGAGGACAATTCAGGTAACCACGAGAAGTTAATGCCCAGATTGACACAGTCGATAGGTTGACTGATGTCCAATCAGCGAATATCTTTTATAAAAGTAGCACCAAAATGTTGCGTATCTTTTTTTTTTAACAGCGTGTGTGTGTGTGTGTGTGTGTGTGTGTGTGTGTATGTATGTGTGTGTGTGTGTGTGTGTGTGTATTCGTAGAAGTAACAGTCTCCCTAGCCAAGTGGTTGCCAATCTGCTCTGGTATATCAAATACACCAACCAGGCCGTCTCTGCCTTCGAGTCCCAGTTTCAACTCGCCTTCTCAGTACCGTCTTCACTGTACCACGTCTTCACTGTACCACGTCTTCACTGTAGATGTAGCAGTCTCCATGGCCAAGTGGTTGCACCGCCTGCCTCGCACTCCGAAGGTGGCGGGTTCGATTCCGTTTGGTACACGAGTGAAATTTTCTTGGAGACTTATGTAGGTCGTCGCTGGAGTTCCGGAGTTTGTGCTTTGTGAGACTCTTTCGGCAGGCTGAAACAATTATTGAATGATAGGGGTGGTAAGCCAAACATAACTAAATGACACGACGATAAATGACAGGGGAGATAAACCAAATATAAATAAAGGAAACGATGATTGAATGTCAGGGGAATTAATCAAACATAAATACAGAAAACAAAGACTGAATGACAGGGGTGATAAACCAAACATAATCATGAAACTATGATTGAATGACAGAAGGTTAATCAAACATAAATACAGAAAACAAACAGTGAGTGATAAGGGAGAGTAATCAAACATAAATTCAGAAAACAAACACAGAATGACAGAGGAGAGTAATCAAACATAAATTCAGAAAACAAAGAATGGCAGACAGGGGAGATTACCCCATCAAGTATATATGAAAATATTAATGGATGACAGGGGAGATAAACCAAACATAAATAAAGGAAACGATGATTGAATGACAGGGGGATTAATCAAACATAAATATAGAAAACAAAGACTGGATGAGAGGGGTGATAAATCAAATATAAACATGAAACAGTGATTGAATGACAAGGGAGATAAACCAAACATAACTACAGGAAATAATGATTGAATGACAGGGACATTAATGAAACATAAATACAGAAAACAAGGACTGGGTGACAGGGGAGATAAATCAAACATAAATACATGAAACGATGATTGAATGACAGGAGGTTAATCAAACATAAATACAGAAAACAGACACCGAATGATAGGGGAGTGTAACCAAACATAAATTCAGAAAACAAAGACTGGAAGACATGGGAGATAAACCGATCAAATTTATAGGAAACGATGACTGAATGACAGGGGAGATAAAACAAACATAAATACAGGAAACAATGATTGCTTAACAGAGGAGATTAATCAAACATAAATTAGGAAAACAAAGACTGGAAGACAGCGGAGATATACCCATCAATTATATAGGAAACGATGACTGACAGTAGACGGTACTACCTGCTTTCTGTCAGCGCCGAATGTTGGGCGGCGCTTATCAAACCCGAGACCCCACATTGTGCCAACGGCTTCGGGCGGAAGAACGCAATTGGGAGGGTACCGGTCTCGGAATCAAAGCGAGAGGCAACTGTTACGGGTTATAAGTCCTTGTCAGTTGGCGTAGACATGGGGCGCCACGCGTTGCCTCTGACGGTGGGAGACACCTGCAGGTGTCACTGATCAACTACCGCCCGCCTCAAGCTGGGCATCCCCCAGCCTATTGGGTGCTGATCCGCCACAGCCTGCTGCTTCAATGGGTGCTTGGGGCTAGGACAAAATCTGAATCGCAGGCTGTAAAACCAATGCACCAGGTACTAATAAAAAAAGAATAATAGAAACCTCAAGCTACGGCTTGCAACCTGGAACGTGAGAACCACGTGTCCAGGATTATCCACTGATTTGACAAATATTGACGATGTGAGAAAAACGGCTGTGATTGATGCTGAACTCAATCGTCTTAACATTGATATTGCTGGCCTGCAGGAGACTCGCCTCGCTGAGGAAGGGTCACTCAGGGAAAACAATTACACCTTTTTTTGGAAGGGAAGAGGGCAGGCAGAAAAAAAGGCAACATTGTGTGGGCTTTGCAGTGAAGAATTCGCTACTGGGAATGATTGATATCCCAGCTGGAGGTAATGAAAGATTATTATCACTGCGCTTGGCACCTTCTTGTGGATTTGCCACCATTCTCACTGCATATGCACCGACACTCGCTTCCTCTGATGATGTAAAGGATACGTTCTATGAGCAGCTAGACTCTGCGATCAAGGCAGTTCCAAAATCCGACTACATTTATATGCTCGGTGATTTCAATGCTCGCGTGGGCAAGGACTCGAGTTCATGGCCAGTGTGCCTTGGAAAATACAACATCGGTCGCATGAATGATAATGGGCAAAGGCTACTGGAGCATTGCACTAGAAATGACCTATGTATTACAAACTCCTCTTTTAAAACAAAAGAGCTGCATAAGGTCACATGGAAACATCCAAGATCCGGCCATTGGCATCAGCTGGACTTCATTATCACACGGAGACAACATCTGAACCATACGTCATTAACTCGAAGTTACCACAGTGCTTACTGTGATACAGATCATTCTTTGGTTGTTGCAAGGGTTATACTGAGACCAAAGAGAATCTACACAGCTAAACCCAAGTCTAGCCCCAGGATTAATATTATTAACACTCACGATCCTGGAAAGTGCTTTGAATTTCAACAGCAACTTGAAGACGCTTTCAATGATACATCAGAAAATTGTATAATAAATGATAAATGGAGTAAACTTAAGGGAACTACTTATAAAACAGCGGTAGGTGTTTACGGCACTGTGGATCATAAGAGGCAGGACTGGTTTGTGGCAAACAGCCAGATACTGCAGCCCTTGATTGATAAAAAGAAGATAGCTCTCTTAAGAAACAAGGAAAGACCAACGCGTTACACTCTGAGTGAGCTGAAGCAACCGAGGAAGGATGTACAAAAGGCTGCCAGGCAGTGTGCGAATGACTATTGGATCAAGTTATGTGAGTCCATTCAAATCGCAAGTGATAAGGGAAACATCAGAAGCATGTATGAAGGGATAAAGAAAGCCTGTGGTCCAATGATCAAAAGAAGTGCACCGCTGAAAACCTTGACTGGAGAAATCATCACTGATAAGAAACAGCAGATGGATAGATGGGTCGAGCACTATTTAGAGCTTTACTCAAGTGAGACCAAACTAGCGGATGATGCCCTCAACGCCATAGAGGCCCTGCCAACTCTTGACCACCTGGACACACTTCCCACTATAACAGAAGTTAAGTGTGCTATAAATGAGCTTGCATCTGGCAAGGCTCCAGGTAAGGATGGGATTCCAATAGAGGTAATCAGGAGTGGGCAAGACACGCTCGCTCTACAGATCCACCAGCTAATAGAGCTATGCTGGCGAGAAGGACAAGTCCCACAGGATTTCAAAGGTTCAAACATCATAACGCTGTACAAGAACAAGGGCGATCGGGGCGACTGCAACAACTATAGGGGTATCTCACTTCTGTGTATTGTTGGGAAAGTAGTTGCCAGAATTGTCCTGCGCAGACTACAAGTCCTGGGAGATCAAGTCTACCCCGAATCACAGTGCGGCTTCCGTCAGAACCGGGCAACCATTGATATGATATTCTCATTGCGACAGATGCAAGAAAAATGCCGGGAACAAAATCAGCCACTGTTTATTGCCTTCATCGACCTCACAAAGGCATTCGATTTGGTCAGCCGTGAGGGTCTGTTCAAAGCACTAAAGTAGATTGGCTGCCCACCAACTCTTCTGTCCATTGTGGAATCGTTCCACACAGGCATGAAGGGTATAATCAAGTTTGATGGCTCAACTTCAGAAGAGTTTGAAATCAAGAGTGGAGTTAAGCAAGGCTGTGTACTATCCCCCACCCTCTTTGGGATATTCTTTTCACTTCTACTGAAATATGCCTTTCGTGATCAAGATGACGGTATATACATTCACTCACGCTCAGATGGTGGTCTTTATAATGCTCAGAAATTGAAGGCCAAGACCAAAATTAGGAGGGTACTAATCAGAGAGTTGCTTTTTGCGGATGATGCTGTGATTAGGACCCATTCTGAGGAAGAATTACAACATCTACTATCTGCATTCGCCAATGCTTGTTCTGAATTTGGTTTAACAATTAACAAAAAGAAGACACAGATTATGTCACAAGGTGCACATGATGTACCATCAATCTTTATTGACGACGCCGAACTGGAGATAGTAGACCATTTTACATATCTAGGATCAGAGGTAAACAGCAAATTATCCCTCGATCAAGAAATCAACATCAGGATTGGCAAGGCACTCAACAACAATGAACATGTTAGCAAAAAGAGTCTGGGAGAACAGGAAGCTTACTGCAAAAACAAAAGTCCTTGCCTATGAAACCTGTGTCCTTAGTACTCTTCTTTATGGCAGTGAAACCTGGAAAACTTACTCACGCCAAGAGAAACATTTAAACAGCTTTCATATGCGGTGTCTGCGAAGAATTCTTGGTATTAAGTGGCAAGACAAAATCACAAATACTGAAGTATTGGAAAGTTCAGGTTGTGTGACGGTGTATTCCATGCTCAGTCTTCGTAGACTTAGATGGATAGGACATGTTAGGAGGATGGATGATGGTAGAATACCAAAGGACATCTTTTTTGGTGAATTACAGACGGGTAGGAGATCTCAGGGTCGGCCTCTACTACGATACAAAGATGTGTGTAAGCGGGACATGACTGATACAGGCATAGATAATGCACATTGGGAGCAAGTCGCCGCTGCAGTGTTGCGTGGAGGGCAAACATCAGAAATGGAATAAAGACAAAAGAGAAAATGATTGCAGATAAAGCACACACAGAGCGTGAGTGACGTAAGATGGTGCACAATGGTGGAAATGACGATGTTTTCACATGCATCTGCTGTGGGCAAACATTTGCAGCAAGAATTGGCCTTACCAGCCACACTCGCCACCGCCATGGATCGTAGTTATTAAGCCTTTTTGAAGCACAATGTACCAAACTATCGTCTGTCAAGACGGAAAGGTGCCAATGTAAGATGATTGAATGACACGGGGATTAATCAAACATAAATACAGAAAACAAAGACTGGATGACAGGGGTAATAAACCAAACATAAACATGAAACAATGATTGAATGACAGGGGAGAAAAACCAAACACAACTACAGGAAACAATGATTGAATGACAGGGGAGATTAATCAAACATAAATACAGAAAACAAGCACTGAATGACAGGGGAGAGTAATCAAACATAAATTCAGAAAACAAAGAATGGCAGACAGGGGAGATAAACCCATCAAATATATAGGACACGATGAATGAAAAACAACAGAAATGATTAATGCTTTAGAAGAATATGGAATAGATAAAGTTACCAGTCTGCTTAATACAATATATGATACTGGAAATATACCTCATGAGTTATGTAATTCTGTATTTATTGCAATCCCAAAGAAATCAGGAGCCTTGGAATGTGATCAACATCGAACAATTAGTATAATGAGTCACATCACGAAGATTTTGCTAAGAATTATCATGCAAAGAGTTAGGAGGAAAATACAACCTGAAATAGGAGAAGAACAATGTGGGTTTGTGGAAGGCAAGGGTACAGTAAATGCTGTGTATATACTGAGAAACATAATCGAACGTTCTATAGAAGTAAACAAAGATCTACACCTTTGCTTCATTGACTACACAAAGGCTTTTGATAAAGTGAGACATGTCAACATGATAAGGATGCTTGAAGATCTACAAATTGATGGGAAAGACCTTAGACTTGTAAAAAACATATATTGGAAACAACAAGCTGCCATAAGAGTTGATAATGAAGTAAGCCAATATCAGCCTATTAAGAGAGGTGTGAGACAGGGATGTGTAATGTCTCCAGATCTGTTTTCCCTGTACAGTGAAAATATTTTCAGAAATATTGAAAATATGGAAAGAATCAACATTGGGGGACGATGCATCAATAACATTAGATATGCAGATGATACAGTCTTGATTGCAGACAATGAACAGGACCTGCAAAATTTAGTAGATGCGGTTGTTACACACAGTGAACAACTAGGGTTAGAATTAAATTGTAAAAAGACACAGATTATGGTCGTCACTAAGAAGAACGAAATACCACAGTGTAATATACAAGTAAATGGGAATATTCTTCAACAAGTGAATAGGTACAATTACCTCGGAACAGTAATAACATCTGATGGGAGATGCCTTGAAGAGATTAGAACAAGAATCGCCATGGCAAAAGTAGCCTTTAGCAAGATGAAAAACATACTGACCAATAAAAAGATGTCAATTGAAACGAGAAAAAGAGTGTTGAGATGCTACATAGAACCTGTACTTTTATATGGATGTGAAGCTTGGACAATGAGCAGCCAGGCTGAAAAACATCTGATGGCTGTAGAAATGTGGTTTCTGAGGAAAATGCAAAGAATACCATGGACAGCCAGAAAGACCAATGAACAAGTCCTTCAAGAAACAAATGAAGATCGTAAACTGATCAGAGACATTAGACGTAGACAGTCACAATTTTTTGGGCATGTTATGAGAAGAAATGATTTGGAGAACTTGGTGACAACTGGTAAGATCGAGGGGAACAGACCAAGGGGAAGACCTAGAAACAAGTATCTGGATGGCTTGGCCTTGTGGCATGGTCGAGACAGAAACACGGAACTGATCCACGACTCTGTTGATCGAGTGAGATGGCAGAACATGACCGCCCACGCTTACCGGCATGGCACATGATGGATGGATGAATGAATGACAGGGGAGATAAACCTCACATAGATAAAGGAAACAATGATTGAATGACAGGGGGATTAATCAAACATAAAAAATAAAGACTTGATGAGAGGGGTGATAAATCAAATATAAACATGAAACAGTGATTGAATGACAAGGGAGATAAACCAAACATAACTATAGGAAATAATGATTGAATGACAGGGAAATTAATGAAACATAAATACAGAAAACAAGGACTGGGTGACAGGGGAGATAAATCAAACATAAATACATGAAACGATGATTGAATGACAGGAGGTTAATCAAACATAAATACATAAAACAAACACCGAATGATAAGGGAGTGTAACCAAACATAAATTCAGAAAACAAAGACTGGAAGACATGGGAGATAAACCGATCAAATTTATAGGAAACGATGACTGAATGACAGGGGAGATAAAACAAACATAAATACAGGAAACAATGATTGCTTAACAGAGGAGATTAATCAAACATAAATTAGGAAAACAAATACTGGAAGACAGCGGAGATATACCCATCAATTATATAGGAAACGATGACTGACAGTAGACGGTACTACCTGCTTTCTGTCAGCGCCGAATGTTGGGCGGCGCTTATCAAACCCGAGACCCCACATTGTGCCAACGGCTTCGGGCGGAAGAGCGCAATTGGGAGGGTACAAGCCTTATCCTGGTGCGAGGAAATGCAACCCAAAGACAAAATAAGTCATGGCAGGGCAGACCAGGCCCTAAGCCTTGGTTGGCAACTGGTCTAGGATCGAAGCTCCGACAGGCGGACAGTTAGAGCATTGCTTTGCTGATCCGGCAGCTTCTGCAGCTTATCTTGTTCCAGATGTATAGGTGTTAACTTTCCTCTGGAGTGAACTAGGCAGGCCGAGAGAGGGATCATGATGCATGGGCAACACATGGTTTCTTTATTTTAGCCCAGGCTTTGTGCTATGGAGAGGCAATAACTCCATCCCTGGTCTTAACCGGTCTCGGAATCAAAGCGAGAGGCAACTGTTACGGGTTATAAGTCCTTGTCAGTTGGCGTAGACATGGGGCGCCACGCGTTGCCTCTGTCGGTGGGAGACACCTGCAGGTGTCACTGATCAGCTACCGCCCGCCTCAAGCTGGGCAGCCCCCAGCCTATTGGGTGCTGATCCGCCACAGCCTGCTGCTTCAATGGGTGCTTGGGGCTAGGACAAAATCTGAATCGCAGGCTGTAAAACCAATGCACTAGGTACTAATAAAAAAGAATAATAGAAACCTCAAGCTACGGCTTGCAACCTGGAACGTGAGAACCACGTGTCCAGGATTTTCCACTGATTTGACAAATATTGACGATGTGAGAAAAACGGCTGTGATTGATGCTGAACTCAATCGTCTTAACATTGATATTGCTGGCCTGCAGGAGACTCGCCTCGCTGAGGAAGGGTCACTCAGGGAAAACAATTACACCTTTTTTTGGAAGGGAAGAGGGCAGGCAGAAAAAAAGGCAACATTGTGTGGGCTTTGCAGTGAAGAATTCGCTACTGGGAATGATTGATATCCCAGCTGGAGGTAATGAAAGATTATTATCACTGCGCTTGGCACCCTCTTGTGGATTTGCCACCATTCTCACTGCATATGCACCGACACTCGCTTCCTCTGATGATGTAAAGGATACGTTCTATGAGCAGCTAGACTCTGCGATCAAGGCAGTTCCAAAATCCGACTACATTTATATGCTCGGTGATTTCAATGCTCGCGTGGGCAAGGACTCGAGTTCATGGCCAGTGTGCCTTGGAAAATACAACATCGGTCGCATGAATGATAATGGGCAAAGGCTACTGGAGCATTGCACTAGAAACGACCTATGTATTACAAACTCCTCTTTTAAAACAAAAGAGCTGCATAAGGTCACATGGAAACATCCAAGATCCGGCCATTGGCATCAGCTGGACTTCATTATCACACGGAGAAAACATCTGAACCATACATCATTAACTCGAAGTTACCACAGTGCTGACTGTGATACAGATCATTCTTTCGTTGTTGCAAGGGTTAGACTGAGACCAAAGAGAATCTACACAGCTAAACCCAAGTCTAGCCCCAGGATTAATATTATTAACACTCACGATCCTGGAAAGTGCTTTGAATTTCAACAGCAACTTGAAGACGCTTTCAATGATACATCAGAAAATTGTATAATAAATGATAAATGGAGTAAACTTAAGGGAACTATTTATAAAACAGCGGTAGGTGTTTACGGCACTGTGGATCATAAGAGGCAGGACTGGTTTGTGGCAAACAGCCAGATACTGCAGCCCTTGATTGATAAAAAGAAGATAGCTCTCTTAAGAAACAAGGAAAGACCAACGCGTTACACTCTGGGTGAGCTGAAGCAACCGAGGAAGGATGTACAAAAGGCTGCCAGGCAGTGTGCGAATGACTATTGGATCAAGTTATGTGAGTCCATTCAAATCGCAAGTGATAAGGGAAACATCAGAAGCATGTATGAAGGGATAAAGAAAGCCTGTGGTCCAATGATCAAAAGAAGTGCACCGCTGAAAACCTTGACTGGAAAAATCATCACTGATAAGAAACAGCTAGTTAGTTAGTTAGTTAGTCGACAGATCATCCTCGTTGCACATCGGACCATTCAGTCCATAAGTGCTCGGATCCCCTCCTCAGCAAATCCCGCAGCGTGTAGCGGCTAACGACGCCAGTGCTGTGTTGGTTTATCAATCTTCTTTGGCTTCCTGCGTAGTGTTCTTGTTTGGCCACCCCTCTTTTAATTTGCTGCTCTCGCAGTCTGGCCATTGTTGTAGATTCACAGTCATCACTTGGTTCTTGCAAAAGTCTCACTTCTCGTAGAGCATTCAGAATGTCAGCCTGGTCCATGGCGCGTCCGCCCTCCACAGTAGCCTCACCTGCGAGCTTGTCAGCCCGCTCATTTCCTTGTACTCCCGCATGCCCTGGCACGAAGATGAAACTAATCTTTGCCAGCCGAGACCGCTCCAGAGGCAGCAACCATTCTCTTCGGATCGACCCCTCCTCTATCCTCTTGATCATGTTCATTGAGTCGCTAAGGAAACAAGCCCTAGTGAATGTCTGTGTCTCGAGCCATGTTATTGCTTTACTTACTGCCATGACTTCCATGGTCAGGCTACTTGTGGTTTCAGTGAAAGCACCAGAGTCCTCCTTCACAATTCTCCCTCCGGCCCGAGCTGTAAAGGCCCATGAGCATCTCACATGTCGGACGACCGACCCACATGATACCCACATGATACTCACATGATAAGAAACAGCAGATGGATAGAAGGGTCGAGCACTATTTAGAGCTTTACTCAAGTGAGACCAAACTAGCGGATGATGCCCTCAACGCCATAGAGGCCCTGCCAACTCTTGACCACCTGGACACACTTCCCACTATAACAGAAGTTAAGTGTGCTATAAATGAGCTTGCATCTGGCAAGGCTCCAGGTAAGGATGGGATTCCAATAGAGGTAATCAGGAGTGGGCAAGACACGCTCGCTCTACAGATCCACCAGCTAATAGAGCTATGCTGGCGAGAAGGACAAGTCCCACAGGATTTCAAAGGTTCAAACATCATAACGCTGTACAAGAACAAGGGCGATCGGGGCGACTGCAACAACTATAGGGGTATCTCACTTCTGTGTATTGTTGGGAAAGTATTTGCCAGAATTGTCCTGCGCAGACTACAAGTCCTGGGAGATCAAGTCTACCCCGAATCACAGTGCGGCTTCCGTCAGAACCGGGCTACCATTGATATGATATTCTCATTGCGACAGATGCAAGAAAAATGCCGGGAACAAAATCAGCCACTGTTTATTGCCTTCATCGACCTCACAAAGGCATTCGATTTGGTCAGTCGTGAGGGTCTGTTCAAAGAACTAAAGAAGATTGGCTGCCCACCAACTCTTCTGTCAATTGTGAAATCGTTCCACACAGGCATGAAGGGTATAATCAAGTTTGATGGCTCAACTTCAGAAGAGTTTGAAATCAAGAGTGGAGTTAAGCAAGGCTGTGTACTATCCCCCACCCCCTTTGGGATATACTTTTCACTTCTACTGAAATATGCCTTTCGTGATCAATATGACGGTATATACATTCACTCACGCTCAGATGGTGGTCTTTATAATGCTCAGAGATTGAAGGCCAAGACCAAAATTAGGAGGGTACTAATCAGAGAGTTGCTTTTTGCGGATGATGCTGTGATTAGGACCCACTCTGAAGAAGAATTACAACATCTACTATCTGCATTCGCCAATGCTTGTTCTGAATTTGGTTTAACAATTAACAAAAAGAAGACACAGATTATGTCACAAGGTGCACATGATGTACCATCAATCTTTATTGACGGCGCCGAACTGGAGATAGTAGACCATTTTACATATCTAGGATCAGAGGTAAATAGCAAATTATCCCTCGATCAAGAAATCAACATCAGGATTGGCAAGGCAGCAACAACAATGAACATGTTAGCAAAAAGAGTCTGGGAGAACAGGAAGCTTACTGCAAAAACAAAAGTCCTTGCCTATGAAACCTGTGTCCTTAGTACTCTTCTTTATGGCAGTGAAATCTGGACAACTTACTCACGCCAAGAGAAACGTTTAAACAGCTTTCATATGCGGTGTCTGCGAAGAATACTTGGTATTAAGTGGCAAGACAAAATCACAAATACTGAAGTATTGGAAAGATCAAGTTGTGTGACGGTGTATTCCATGCTCAGTCTTCGTAGACTTAGATGGATAGGACATGTTAGGAGGATGGATGATGGTAGAATACCAAAGGACATCTTTTTTGGTGAATTACAGACGGGTAGGAGATCTCAGGGTCGGCCTCTACTACGATACAAAGATGTGTGTAAGCGGGACATGATTGATACAGGCATAGATAATGCACATTGGGAGCAAGTCGCCGCTGAAGTGTTGCGTAGAGGGCAAACATCAGAAATGGAATAAAGACAAAAGAGAAAATGATTGCAGATAAAGCACACACAGAGCGTGAGAGACGTAAGATGGTGCACAATGGTGGAAATGACGATGTTTTCACATGCATCTGCTGTTGGAAAACATTTGCAGCAAGAATTGGCCTTACCAGCCACACTCGCCACCGCCATGGATCGTAGTTATTAAGCCTTTTTGAAGCACAATGTAGCAAACTATCGTCTGTCAAGACGGAAAGGTGCCAATGTAAGATTATTGAATGACACTGGGATTAATCAAACATAAATACAGAAAACAAAGACTGGATGACAGGGGTGATAAACCAAACATAAACATGAAACAATGATTGAATGACAGGGGAGAAAAACCAAACACAACTACAGGAAACAATGATTGAATGACAGGGGAGATTAATCAAACATAAATACAGAAAACAAGCACTGAATGACAGGGGAGAGTAATCAAACATAAATTCAGAAAACAAAGACTGGAAGACACGGGAGATAAACCCATCAAATATATAGGACACGATGAATGAATGGCAGGGGAGATAAACCTCACATAGATAAAGGAAACAATGATTAAATGACAGGGGGATTAATCAAACATAAATACAGAAAACAAAGAGTGTATGACAGGGTGATAAACCAAACATAAACATGAAACAATGATTGAATGACAGAGGAGATAAACCAAACATAACTTCAGGAAACAATGATTGAATGACAAGGAAGAGTAATCAAACATAAATTCAGAAAAGAATGACTGGAAGACAGGGGAGCTAAACCAAACATAATTAAAGGAAACGATGATTGAATGACAGGGGGATTAATCAAACATATATACAGAAAACAAAGACTTGATGACAGGGGTGATAAACCATACATAAACATAAAACAATGACTGAATGACAGGGGAGATAAACCAAACATAACTACCGGAATCAATGATTGAATGACAGGGAAGATTAATCAAACATAAATACAGAAAACAAACACTGGATGACAGGGGAGATTAATCAAACATACATTCAGAAAACAAAGACTGGAAGACAGGGGAGATATACCCATCAAATATATAGGAAACGATGATAGAATAATAGGGGAGATAAACCAAACATAAATAAAGGAAACGATGATTGAATGACAGGGGAGATAAACCAAACATAAATAGACACATGGAATGTCATCCTAGCGCAAACTGTTGGTTTAATGGATAGAAACGGGCACAGTGAAACCAGACATGATTAATACAAATACAAACATCGGTTAGTCAAATACAAACATCGGTTAGTCAAATACAAACATCGGTTAGTCAAATACAAACATCGGTTAGTCAAATACAAACATCGGTTAGTCAAATACAAACATCGGTTAGTCGAAAACAAACATCGGTTAGTTGAATACAAACATCGTTTAGTCGAATACAAACATCGGTTAGTCAAATACAAACATCGGTTAGTCGAATACAAACATCGGTTAGTCGAAAACAAACACCGGTTAGTCAAATACAAACATGAATAAGATAAATGAGAACAAGGAAAGCTGAACATAAGTATGGACAAGTGCACGCATTTTACAGAAGACAAGACAATGATGCACACGTAACGTAGGCAATAGCACTAGTACCAACACAACCATCAAGTAAATTAACTAGAACAGTTAACTAGAACATTTAACTGGAAAAATGAACTGGAACAACTGACAAGAATAGAACAATCAACTAGAACAATTAAATACAACTAGCAACCAGAACAAAACGATTGTCATCAGAACTGTCATTTATTCAAACACAAAGCGGAACTATCATGCGAGCTGCTATTTGTTATGTAAATATATCAGCAACTTGAACATATGACTTAAAGAATATATATATATATATATATTTAAGCGGGGCTTTGTAGCAACCCAAGCACACAATAACATGAACAAGTCTACATCGTGCTCGCTGTCAGTTGAGGGCCCATGGCCCACTAGGGGATGACAAGCTGCAGCAGAAGTGGAACTGGTTCCGGAGGCGTGGTCACAAGGATCACGTGGTAAAGTTACAAGTGAGAGTATGTATATGTGTGTTAGTGTGTAGTGTGTTCACAAACATTCACCTCCAGGTATGTATACAGATATAAAAGTTCCTGTGATGGTTGTAAAGTGGACACAAAAGTACATCTTCTTTAAAATAACTATCTCAAAATAGTGTAGTACAATCTGGAATTGATGACGTATTCTGTGGTTGTTATAGCGACACGCAGCCACTGTTGTTACCGCTCGTTGTCATGGAGATAGCGTCGTCAGGTCCTACTGGATCCCTAAAGCAGACATTTGTGGAAAACACATAAAAATTGACATTTATGGAAAACAGAAAAAAATAGACATTTATGGAAAACATATTAAAATATACATTTGTGGAAAATTTAATTATTTAAATACTCCATAAATACTTTGTGATAGGCAAAGCAATCTTTAGGGGCACAAGTGTCGCCCATTAGCTAATTCGACATGATGACAAACTTTCACGGTTAGCGGCTAAGGTAGCCGGTTAGTTTTTGTTTACATTCATAAATAATTAATTTTAACCGAACAAACACATTTAACATGTGCTATCAGTTTAGAATCGTTCACAAATTCCTTTAAATAAGAATAACTATAATCTAACATTGTTTACAACTTTTATCTGATGTAAATAAGACCGAAAATCAAGGGCCCACGCAATTCCTAAAACCGCGAGTAACTACAACTTTTTAAACACAATTGTAAACACATCAACATGACTAATTCACCAAATTTCGATGACTCGTGGCCTGCGTGTAAATGAAAAACCTTCTTTCGGCATAAAACTTCGTTTCAGGGTATTAAAAATAAGCAAGGGATCGCAAACGAAAGAAACAAACGGACTGCCAAGATCTTACCAATATATTGATGAAGGGGTCAAACAGTTGAGACTGTTTGGCAATCCGTTGGCGGATGGCATCGAATCAGATACATTAAAATAAATAATTCTGGAAAACACATTAATATAGACATTTGTGGAATTACATATTAAAATAAATATTTGTGGGAACCATATAAAAATAGAAAGTTCTGGAAAACACATTAAATAGATAATTGTGGAAAACAAATTAAATAGATAGTTGTGGAAAACACATTAAAATGACATTTTTGGAAATGTCTGCCCAACCCAGCAAGACCGCCTGTTCATCTTGAACCCTTGGTTCGCTGGGATTCGTTTAGTTCATTCCATAAGCTCCACATTTGTGATTCTGTCATACCATTTTATTGCTTCTATTTTCTGCGGACACCAGTGAATGAATGCTCGTAGTTTATTTGTCAATGGATTCATCGTTTCCCATGTTTCTGATCCACATAGTAGTCAAACAGTAGTCAGACAGTTGTCAGACAGTAGTCAGACAGTAGTCAAAAAGTAGTCAGACAGTAGTCAAAAAGTAGTCAGACAGTAGTCAAAAAGTAGTCAGACAGTAGTCGGACAGTAGTCAAACAGTAGTTAGACAGTAGCCACACGTGAAGACAGACAGTGCTATCCTAGTTTAGCGACCGATTGTCTCCGAGGGTTCTGCATTGTGCGACCCCCATGGCTGTGGTTGGACAACACCCTACCCGTGTTCTGTACCCCATGAAATGTTCTGTTCTCTGTCTACCAAACACAGTGCCCAGATCATCATGCCTTGGAGTGGGTGACAGAATGAGGCAATGAAGCAATAGGGAAGGGACATAACATCACATAATATAACAAGAAATATACGAAGGATGACAAACAGAACAGAAGAAATAAACAATCAATGAAAGGAAAATAAGGAAGAACAAGATAAGCAAGAATGAATGAACGGTAAGATGGGAAGTGAAAGGAAGACAGAGAGGAGAGAGGATAATCACAGAAAGAAAGAGCAGGGAAATAAAACAAGAAATACGTTAAATGAAAAGAAAGAGAAAAGGAAGGGAAGACAATGTAGCCAGCACTTGCGTATAGAATATAATATACAGCTGTGTGACAATGACTGACGTATATAGTATACCATTGTGTGACAATGACTGAATTATATAGTATAGAGCTGTGTGACAATGACTGAAGTATATAGTATAGAGCTGTGTGACAATGACTGAAGTATATAGTATAGAGCTGCGTGACAATGGCTGAAGTATATAGTATACAGCTGTGTGACAATAACTGAAGTATATAGTATAGAGCTGTGTGACAATAACTGAAGTATATAGTATAGAGCTGTGTGACAATGACTGAATTATATAGTATACATCTGTGTGACAATGACTGAAGTATATAGTACACATCTGTGTGACAATAACTGAAGTATATAGTATACAGCTGTGTGACAATAACTGAAGTATATAGTATACATCTGTGTGACAATGACTGAAGTATATAGTATACATCTGTGTGACAATGACTGAATTATATAGTATACATCTGTGTGACAATAACTGAAGTATATAGTATACATCTGTGTGACAATGACTGAAGTATATAGTATACATCTGTGTGACAATGACTGAATTATATAGTATACATCTGTGTGACAATAACTGAAGTATATAGTATAGAGCTGTGTGACAATGACTGAAGTATATAGTATACATCTGTGTGACAATGACTGAATTATATAGTATACATCTGTGTGACAATGACTGAATTATATAGTATACATCTGTGTGACAATGACTGAATTATATAGTATACATCTGTGTGACAATGACTGAATTATATAGTATACATCTGTGTGACAATGACTGAATTATATAGTATACATCTGTGTGACAATAACTGAAGTATATAGTATAGAGCTGTGTGACAATGACTGAATTATATAGTATACATCTGTGTGACAATGACTGAAGTATATAGTATACATCTGTGTGACAATGACTGAATTATATAGTATACATCTGTGTGACAATAACTGAAGTATATAGTATAGAGCTGTGTGACAATGACTGAAGTATATAGTATACATCTGTGTGACAATGACTGAATTATATAGTATACATCTGTGTGACAATGACTGAATTATATAGTATACATCTGTGTGACAATAACTGAAGTATATAGTATAGAGCTGTGTGACAATGACTGAAGTATATAGTATACATCTGTGTGACAATGACTGAATTATATAGTATACATCTGTGTGACAATGACTGAATTATATAGTATACATCTGTGTGACAATAACTGAAGTATATAGTATAGAGCTGTGTGACAATGACTGAAGTATATAGTATACAGCTGTGTGACAATGACTGAAGTATATAGTATAGAGCTGTGTGACAATGACTGAAGTATATAGTATACAGCTGTGTGATAATGACTGAATTATATAGTATACAGCTGTGTGACAATGACTGAATTATATAGTATACAGCTGTGTGACAATGACTGAAGTATATAGTATACAGCTGTGTGACAATGACTGAATTATATAGTATACATCTGTGTGACAATAACTGAAGTATATAGTATAGAGCTGTGTGACAATGACTGAAGTATATAGTATACATCTGTGTGACAATGACTGAAGTATATAGTATACAGCTGTGTGACAATGACTGAATTATATAGTATACATCTGTGTGACAATGACTGAAGTATATAGTATACAGCTGTGTGACAATGACTGAATTATATAGTATACATCTGTGTGACAATGACTGAATTATATAGTATAGAGCTGTGTGACAATGACTGAAGTATATAGTATACATCTGTGTGACAATGACTGAAGTATATAGTATACAGCTGTGTGACAATGACTGAATTATATAGTATACATCTGTGTGACAATGACTGAAGTATATAGTATACAGCTGTGTGACAATGACTGAATTATATAGTATACATCTGTGTGACAATGACTGAATTATATAGTATACAGCTGTGTGACAATGACTGAATTATATAGTATACATCTGTGTGACAATGACTGAATTATATAGTATACATCTGTGTGACAATGACTGAATTATATAGTATACAGCTGTGTGACAATGACTGAATTATATAGTATACATCTGTGTGACAATAACTGAAGTATATAGTATAGAGCTGTGTGACAATGACTGAAGTATATAGTATACATCTGTGTGACAATGACTGAAGTATATAGTATACAGCTGTGTGACAATGACTGAATTATATAGTATACATCTGTGTGACAATGACTGAAGTATATAGTATACAGCTGTGTGACAATGACTGAATTATATAGTATACATCTGTGTGACAATGACTGAATTATATAGTATACAGCTGTGTGACAATGACTGAATTATATAGTATACATCTGTGTGACAATGACTGAATTATATAGTATACAGCTGTGTGACAATGACTGAATTATATAGTATACAGCTGTGTGACAATAACTGAAGTATATAGTATACAGCTGTGTGACAATGACTGAAGTATATAGTATACAGCTGTGTGACAATGACTGAAGTATATAGTATACAGCTGTGTGACAATGACTGAAGTATATAGTATACAGCTGTGTGACAATGACTGGGGTATATAGTATACAGCTGTGTGACAATGACTGGGGTATATAGTATACACATGTGTGACAATGACTGAAGTATACAGTATACACCTGTGTGACAATTAGTGAAGTATATAGTATACAGCTGTGTAACAATGACTGAAGTATATAGTATACAGCTGTGTGACAATGACTGAAGTATATAGTATACAGCTGTGTGACAATGACTGAAGTATATAGTATACAGCTGTGTGACAATGACTGAAGTATATAGTATACACATGTGTGACAATGACTGGGGTATATAGTATACAGCTGTGTGACAAATGTGACTGATCTGTAGCCTAAACATACAATGATCTCTCACCTAAACAAACATTGCTCTCTCACCTAAACAAACATTGCTCTCTCACCTAAACAAACATTGCTCTCTCACCTAAACAAACATTGATCTCTCACCTAAACAAACATTGATCTCTCATCTAAACAAACATTGATCTCTCACTTAAACAAACATTGATCTCCCACCTAAACAAACATTGATCTCTCACCTAAACAAACATTGATCTCTCACCTAAACAAACATTGATCTCTCACCTAAACAAGCATGGATCTCTTAACTAAACAAACATGGATCTCTCAACTAAACGAACATTAATCTTTCAATTAAACAAACATAGATCTCTCACCTAAACAAAGATGGATCTCTCACCTAAACAAACAGTGGTCTCAAGTAAACAAACATGGATCTTTGAAGTAAACAAAGATTGATCTCTTACCTAAACAAACATTGATCTCTCAACTAAAGAAACATTAATCTCCCATCTAATCAAACATTAATCTATCACCTAAACAAACATGGATATCTCACCTAAACAAACATTAATCTCTCAACTAAACCAATAAGGATCTCTTACCTAATCAAACATTAATCTCTCACCTAAACAAACATGGATCTCTTAACTAAATAAACATGGATCTCTTAACTAAACAAACATTGATCTCTCACCTAAACAAACATTGATCTCTCAACTAAACAAACATTGATCTCTTAACTAAACAAACATTGATCTCTCACCTAAACAAATATTTATCTCTCAACTAAACAAACATTGATCTCTCAAATAATCATACATTGATGTCCCAACTAAATACACATTGATCTCTCAACTAAACAAACATTGATCTCTCAAATAATCATACATCGATGTCCCAACTAAACACACATTGATCTCTCAACTAAACAAACAATGATCTCTCAACTAAAGAAACATGGATCTCTCACCTAATCACACTCACCATTCTCTGGACAGAGTGCGTTGATCAAGTCTTCAGCTTGACTCCTGGACGAACGCCCACTCAAGATCTGTGCACCATCTATGCGCAGGCCGCTTCCACTGGGGTCGGCGATGAATACCTGGGTAAAGAAGCAACACCCGGTCACTCATGTCCCAACACAGATCTTTGTCTTCTTGTGAGTTCCATGTTCCAGCACAGACATTTGTCATCTTGTGGTTTCCATGTCCCAACACAGACAGTTGGCATCTTGTGGATTCCATGTACCAACGCAGACATTTGTTATCTTGTGGATTCCATGTGCCAACATAGATATTTGTCATCTTGTGGGTTTCATGCCCTAACACAGACAGTTGGCATCTTGTGGGTTCCATGACCCAACACAGACACCTGGCATCTTGTGGGTTCCATGTCCCATTACACAGAGTTGACTTCTCATGATTGTGTGATGTGTTTGTGTTGTTTGTCCATCAAGAATAATGATGATCATTCATTTCATCCAGTGGATAAAGAATGACTTGCCCGTTGAATTGGATTAAAGTGAGGAAGAGTTGCGCAATTCGTCGACCACACTCTCTCGCCTGAGTCCATCTGAGTCCAGTGGCAAGACAAGTCGAGACGACTGGAGACGAATACAGGTGCAGTGGATGACCAGGGCGCTCTACGTGCCTCTCCGTGCTCATCACGTTCCACAACGCTTTGCAGGTAAACGTCGTCTTGCCCGTTGAATCATCAATGATTTCTTCTGCGCAGTCTGCCGAATCCTGTCATCAAATGCTGGAAAGGTATACCCTAATTCACCGATTGGTTTGCTGCCAAATTGGATAACCACGCATGATTTAGCCAGCATATCACAGCTGTTGCCCGGGATTCTAACTCGCTCACTCTCACCCTCATTCACTCACTCCTTCACTCACTTCCTCTCTCCCTCCCTCTCTCCCTGACTGACTGACTGACTGACTAACTAGCTAACTAAATAGCTAGCTAGCAAGCTAACTAACTAACTAACTAACTAACTAACTAACTAACCTGCAAGCTAGCTAACAAACAAACAAACAAACAAACAAACTAACTAACTAACTAACTAACTAACTAACTAACTAACTAACTAACTAACTAGCTAACTAACTAACTAATTAACTAACTAACTAACCTGCAAGCTAGCTAACAAACAAACAAACAAACTAACTAACTAACTAACTAACTAACTAACTAATTAACTAACCTGCAAGCTAGCTAACAAACAAACAAACAAACTAACTAACTAACTAACTAACTAACTAACTAATTAACTAACTAACTAACTAACTAACTAACCTGCAAGCTAGCTAACAAACAAACAAACAAACTAACTAACTAACTAACTAACTAACTAACTAACTAACTAACTAACTAACCTGCAAGCTAGCTAACAAACAAACAAACAAACAAACAAACAAACAAACAAACTAACTAACTAACTAACTAACTAACTAACTAATTAACTAACTAATTAACTAACTAACTAACTAACTAACTAACTAACTAACTAACTAACTAACTAATTAACTAACTAACTAACTAACTAACTAACTAATTAACTAATTAACTAACTAACTAACCTGCAAGCTAGCTAACAAACAAACAAACAAACAAACTAACTAACTAACTAACTAACTAATTAACTAACTAACTAACCTGCAAGCTAGCTAACAAACAAACAAACAAACTAACTAACTAACTAACTAACTAACTAACTAACTAATTAACTAACTAATTAACTAACTAATTAACTAACTAACTAACTAACTAACTAATTAACTAACTAACTAACTAACTAACTAACTAACCTGCAAGCTAACAAACAAACAAACAAACAAACAAACAAACAAACTAACTAACTAACTAACTAACTAACTAACTAATTAACTAACTAACTAACCTGCAAGCTAGCTAACAAACAAACAAACTAACTAATTAACTAACTAACTAACTAACTAACTAACTAACTAATTAACTAACTAACTAACCTGCAAGCTAGCTAACAAACAAACAAACTAACTAACTAACTAACTAACTAATTAACTAACTAACTAACTAACTAACCTGCAAGCTAGCTAACAAACAAACAAACAAACAAACTAACTAACTAACTAACTAACTAACTAACTAACCTGCAAGCTAGCTAACAAACAAAAAAACAAACTAACTAACTAACTAACTAACTAACTAAGTAACTAATTAACTAACTAATTAACTAACTAACTAACTAACTAACTAATTAACTAACTAACTAACTAACTAACTAACTAACTAACTAACTAACTAACTAACTAACTAACTAACTAACTAACTAACTAACTAACCTGCAAGCTAGCTAACAAACAAACAAACAAACTAACTAACTAAATAAATAACTAATTAACTAACTAACTAACCTGCAAGCTAGCTAACAAACAAACAAACAAACTAACTAATTAACTAACTAACTAACTAACTAACTAACTAACTAACTAATTAACTAACTAACTAACCTGCAAGCTAGCTAACAAACAAACTAACTAACTAACTAACTAACTAACTAACTAACTAACTAACTAATTAACTAACTAACTAACCTGCAAGCTAGCTAACAAACAAACAAACAAACAAACTAACTAACTAACTAACTAACTAACCTGCAAGCTAGCTAACAAACAAACAAACAAACTAACTAACTAACTAACTAACTAACTAACTAACTAACTAACTAACTAACTAACCTGCAAGCTAGCTAACAAACAAACAAACAAACAAACAAACTAACAAACTAACTAACTAACTAACTAACTAACTAACTAACTAATTAACTAACTAACTAACTAACTAACTAACCTGCAAGCTAGCTAACAAACAAACAAACAAACAAACAAACTAACTAACTAACTAACTAACTAACTAACTAACCTGCAAGCTAGCTAACAAACAAACAAACAAACAAACAAAACAAACTAACTAACTAACTAACTAACTAACTAACTAACTAACTAACCTGCAAGCTAGTTAACAAACAAACAAACAAACAAACAAACAAACAAATAAACTAACTAACTAACTAACTAACTAACTAACTAACTAATTAACTAACTAACTAACTAACTAACTAATTAACTAACTAACTAACCTGCAAGCTAGCTAACAAACAAACAAACAAACTAACTAACTAACTAACTAACTAACTAACTAACTAACTAACTAACTAATTAACTAACTAACTAACTAACTAACTAATTAACTAACTAACTAACCTGCAAGCTAGCTAACAAACAAACAAACAAACTAACTAACTAACTAACTAACTAACTAACTAACTAACTAACTAACTAATTAACTAACTAACTAACTAACCAATTAACTAACTAACTAACCTGCAAGCTAGATAACAAACAAACAAACAAACTAACTAACTAACTAACTAACTAACTAATTAACTAACTAACTAACTAACTAATTAACTAACTAACTAACCTGCAAGCTAGCTAACAAACAAACAAACTAACTAACTAACTAACTAACTAACTAACTAACTAACTAACTAACTAACTAATTAACTAACTAACTAACCTGCAAGCTAGCTAACAAACAAACAAACAAACTAACTAACTAACTAACTAACTAACTAACTAACTAACTAACTAACTAACTAACTAATTAACTAACTAACTAACCTGCAAGCTAGCTAACAAACAAACAAACAAACAAACAAACAAACAAACTAACTAACTAACTAACCTGCAAGCTAGCTAACAAACAAACAAACAAACTAACTAACTAACTAACTAACTAATTAACTAACTAACTAACCTGCAAGCTAGCTAACAAACAAACAAACAAACAAACTAACTAACTAACTAACTAACTAACTAACTAACTAACTAACTAACTAATTAACTAACTAACTAACCTGCAAGCTATCTAACAAACAAACAAACAAACTAACTAACTAACTAACTAACTAACTAACTAACTAATTAACTAACTAACTAACCTGCAAGCTAACAAACAAACAAACAAACAAACAAACTAACTAACTAACTAACTAACTAACTAACTAATTAACTAACTAACTAACTAATTAACTAACTAACTAACCTGCAAGCTAGCTAACAAACAAACAAACAAACTAACTAACTAACTAACTAACTAACTAACTAACTAACTAACTAACTAATTAACTAACTAACTAACTAACTAACTAATTAACTAACTAACTAACCTGCAAGCTAGCTAACAAACAAACAAACAAACTAACTAACTAACTAACTAACTAACTAACTAACTAACTAACTAACTAACTAATTAACTAACTAACTAACTAACCAATTAACTAACTAACTAACCTGCAAGCTAGATAACAAACAAACAAACAAACTAACTAACTAACTAACTAACTAACTAATTAACTAACTAACTAACTAACTAATTAACTAACTAACTAACCTGCAAGCTAGCTAACAAACAAACAAACTAACTAACTAACTAACTAACTAACTAACTAACTAACTAACTAATTAACTAACTAACTAACCTGCAAGCTAGCTAACAAACAAACAAACAAACTAACTAACTAACTAACTAACTAACTAACTAACTAACTAACTAACTAACTAACTAACTAATTAACTAACTAACTAACCTGCAAGCTAGCTAACAAACAAACAAACAAACAAACAAACAAACAAACTAACTAACTAACTAACCTGCAAGCTAGCTAACAAACAAACAAACAAACTAACTAACTAACTAACTAACTAATTAACTAACTAACTAACCTGCAAGCTAGCTAACAAACAAACAAACAAACAAACTAACTAACTAACTAACTAACTAACTAACTAACTAACTAACTAACTAATTAACTAACTAACTAACCTGCAAGCTATCTAACAAACAAACAAACAAACTAACTAACTAACTAACTAACTAACTAACTAACTAATTAACTAACTAACTAACCTGCAAGCTAACAAACAAACAAACAAACAAACAAACTAACTAACTAACTAACTAACTAACTAACTAATTAACTAACTAACTAACCTGCAAGCTAGCTAACAAACAAACAAACAAACAAACAAACTAACTAACTAACTAACTAACCTGCAAGCTAGCTAACAAACAAACAAACTAACTAACTAACTAACTAACTAACTAACTAACTAACTAACTAACTAATTAACTAACTAACTAACCTGCAAGCTAGCTAACAAACAAACAAACAAACTAACTAACTAACTAACTAACTAACTAACCTGCAAGCTAGCTAACAAACAAACAAACTAACTAACTAACTAACTAACTAACTAACTAACTAACTAACTAATTAACTAACTAACTAACCTGCAAGCTAACAAACAAACAAACAAACAAACTAACTAACTAACTAACTAACTAACTAACTAACTAACTAACTAACTAATTAACTAATTAACTAACTAACTAACCTGCAAGCTAGCTAACAAACAAACAAACAAACAAACAAACTAACTAACTAACTAACTAATTAACTAACTAACTAACCTGCAAGCTAGCTAACAAACAAACAAACAAACAAACTAACTAACTAACTAACTAACTAACTAACTAACTAACTAATTAACTAACTAACTAACCTGCAAGCTAGCTAACAAACAAACAAACAAACTAACTAACTAACTAACTAATTAACTAACTAACTAACCTGCAAGCTAGCTAACAAACAAACAAACAAACTAACTAACTAACTAACTAACTAACTAATTAACTAACTAACTAACCTGCAAGCTAGCTAACAAACAAACAAACAAACAAACAAACTAACTAACTAACTAACTAACTAACTAACTAACTAATTAACTAACTAACTAACCTGCAAGCTAGCTAACAAACAAACAAACAAACAAACTAACTAACTAACTAACTAACTAACTAATTAACTAACTAACTAACTAACCTGCAAGCTAGCTAACAAACAAACAAACTAACTAACTAACTAACTAACTACTAACTAACTAACTAACAAATTAACTAACTAACTAACTAACCTGCAAGCTAGCTAACAAAGAAACAAACAAACTAACTAACTAACTAACTAACTAATTAACTAACTAACTAACTAATTAACTAACTAACTAACTAATTAACTAACTAACTAACTAACTAACTAATTAACTAACTAACTAACCTGCAAGCTAGCTAACAAACAAACAAACAAAAAAACAAACTAACTAACTAACTAACTAACTAACTAACTAACTAACTAATTAACTAACTAACTAATTAACTAACTAACTACCTAACTAACTAACTAACTAATTAACTAACTAATTAACTAACTAACTAACTAATTAACTAACTAACTAACTAACTAACTAACTAACTAACTAACTAACTAATTAACTAACTAACTAACCTGCAAGCTAGCTAACAAACAAACAAACAAACAAACAAACAAACAAACTAACTAACTAACTAACTAACTAACTAACTAATTAACTAACTAACTAACTAATTAACTAACTAACTACCTAACTAACTAACTAACTAATTACATAACTAATTAACTAACTAACTAACCTGCAAGCTAGCTAACAAACAAACAAACTAACTGACTAACTAACTAACTAATTAACTAACTAACTAACCTGCAAGCTAGCTAACAAACAAACAAACTAACTAACTAACTAACTAACTAATTAACTAACTAACTAACTAACTAATTAACTAACTAATTAACTAACTAACTAACCTGCAAGCTAGCTAACAAACAAACAAACCAACTAACTAACTAACTAACTAACTAACTAACTAATTAACTAACTAATTAACTAACTAACTAACTAACTAACTAACTAACTAACTAACTAACTAACTAACCTGCAAGCTAGCTAACAAACAAACAAACAAACAAACTAACTAACTAACTAACTAACTAACTAACTAACTAACTAACTAACTTATTAACTAACTAACTAACTAATTAACTAACTAACTACCTAACTAACTAACTAACTAATTAACTAACTAATTAACTAACTAACTAACCTGCAAGCTAGCTAACAAACAAACAAACTAACTAACTAACTAACTAACTAACTAACTAATTAACTAACTAACTAACTAACTAATTAACTAACTAATTAACTAACTAACTAACCTGCAAGCTAGCTAACAAACAAACAAACTAACTAACTAACTAACTAACCAACTAACTAACTAACTAATTAACTAACTAATTAACTAACTAACTAACTAACTAACTAACTAACTAACTATCTAACTAACTAACTAACTAACTAACTAACTAATTAACTAACTAACTAACCTGCAAGCTAGCTAACAAACAAACAAACTAACTGACTAACTAACTAACTAACTAACTAACTAACTAACTAACCTGCAAGCTAGCTAACAAACAAACAAACTAACTAACTAACTAACTAACTAACTATTAACTAACTAACTAACTAACTAATTAACTAACTAATTAACTAACTAACTAACCTGCAAGCTAGCTAAGAAACAAACAAACTAACTAACTAACTAACTAACTAACTAACTAACTAACTAATTAACTAACTAATTAACTAACTAACTAACTAACTAACTAACTAACTAACTATCTAACTAACTAACTAACTAACTAACTAACTAACTAACTAATTAACTAACTAACTAACCTGCAAGCTAGCTAACAAACAAACAAACAAACAAACAAACTAACTAACTAACTAACTAACTAACTAGCTCGCTCGCTCACTCACTCACTCTGTCACGAACTTATTCATAATACTCATCTCTCTCTCTCTCTCTCTCTCTGTCTCTCTCTCTCTCTCTCTCTCTCTCTCTCTCTCTCTCTCTCACTGAGACCCACCTTGACCCCATTGTCCAGCAGCCGCTCCACATACGCACTCAGCTCCTCGATCTCCCGGCTGTCCCCGCTGGCCACGATGACCGCTACCTTCCTGGCCTTCACCCGGCCACCCCTCTCCACGCTGTAGGCATCGCCCAACAGGCGCTGGCGATGACAACAAGATGGCAGACATAAATGGTTATAGTTAGCCTACTGTTTGCTCGATATAAACAATAACATGTTGGAGGACTGCGTGTCGGTATCAAGATTACATACTTGGGTAAAGATTGTGGGATGATGTACAGGCAGTCTCGCTCAGTCATATCTGACTGTGGGCTGATGAACAGACAGTCTCGTCCAGTCATACCTGACTGAGACTTCATATACCCTATAGACAGGAGGTCTCCAATCATATCTGACTGTGGGTTCATGTGTCATATAGAGAGGAGGTCTGCAATCATATCTGGCTGTGGGTTCATGTGTCATATAGACAGGAGGCTTGCAGTCATATATGACTGTGGGTTAATGCGCCCTATAGAGAGGAGGTCTCCAGTCATGTATGACTGTAGGTTCATGTGTCATTTAGACAGGACGTCTGCAGTCATATAAGACTGTGGGTTCATGCGCTCTAGAGCAGACAGCCTGCAGACTTGTGGGCGGGATCTCTGCTCCCATGCTTGTTGAAGCAGTCCCCGTGCATCGAGTCCAGGAGAGCTTCAAGCAGCACATCTCGGCGTGTTGCAGTTAGACAGTTTGCTGCATCTGTGTCCAACATTGTCATGTGTGGCAGAACATCTCCGCGTGTTGCGGTTAGACAGCTTGCTGCATGTGTCCAACATTGTCATGTGTGGCAGCACATCTCGGTGTGTTGCGGTTAGATATCTTGGAGTTAGCTTGCTGCATCTGTGTCCAACATTGCCATGTCTGGCTAGCGTTGAGTCGGTCCCGGGGACCCAAGATTGTTTGTGTCCATACTATACTGAGATAGTTTGTCTCACGCGTGAACCCACGTACAGGGTAAACTAAACACTTCGGATGATACCTTAAACTACTGGGTTTAAACATTCAGTGGGAAAGTAAACAGATCATGAGAATAAATCAAGCAAATAATGTCTCGATCTCACTGGGTGAAGCCTAACTTCAAGGGGCACAATCATAACCTTGTCTTGTTATCAATCTGGACAAAGCTGCGGGAACTGATAAAGATACCAGGATAAGAATAAAAAAGACAAGAGAAGATTTTATACTTAGCGAAAGTTTGTGGAAGTCAAAATAAATGAAACTTGGCACCAGATTTGGAGTAGTCAATTGCAACGTTAAATATGTACTGCTGTGTGAATCTGAAACACGGGAAGCAACGAAAACGGTAACAAATAAACTACACACATCCACTAACTGGTACCTGCACACAATAGGAGGACTACAATAGCATGAGGGAAACACCAGAGTAGAGCTCATGGAGAGAACTAGACAAATAAACTACACACATCCACTAACTGGTACCTGCACACAACAGGAGGACTACATCGATTGATTTAGGAACCGACATCATAGCATTCGGGACATTCCCATAAGCGCTCCGTCCCCATCCCCAGCAGCCATCGAAGAGTTCCAACACTAATAGTACCAGTAGCAATCTGATTATATGTCCGTCCCGCCTTTCCTCCGAGCGTCGATCATCGACCAGATCCCCTCGTCACACCTCGCTGTCTCATTCTTGCCAGACCATGGTGATCCATTTGCTCCTCCGAGGTGTGCACGTGCTCCCACAAGGCCGCAACCACATCTGCCTTGTCATGCATCAACACTCCACCAAGTTTTGCCAAGCCAGCCAATCTGTCCGCCTGTTCATTCCCCAGCACACCGGCATGCCCAGGAGAAAAGATCCAGGTGATGCTTGCTACCCGTGACCTCCGAAGCGAAGCAACGAAAACGGAGGACTGCATTAGCATGGGGGGGGGGGGGGATCACCAGAGTAGAGCTCATGGAGAGAACTAGACAAATACCATTGAACCAGGAGGTGAAGAAACGGCGCTGACGATGAGAGGATACACAAGGGGTGAACATGAGAATAGTATAGCTGGGAAATTCTCGCTGGAAGCAACAGACCAACACAGATAGGGGACGACCTAAACAGAGGCAGAAGTGGAAAATATGGGGAGACATGGTCAGCATAGTTCCATGGGATAGCTAAAGATAGGGGGCATAGAGTGGGTTGGTTGACGGACCATGTCTCAATGGGGGATAGACGTCCACAGAAGAGCTCTGGTATGGTGCACTGTATTTCTGCTGCACAGAGAAAGGCAACTGGGCCACTTACCTCAATCACATGGGGCAGCGGGTTATGGTCATACTGTTCCAGTATGGCTTTGTATTCCTCCAGCGTGCTGTAAGTATCTAGGTCAAATCCCTCGTCATCTGGACAGGAACCGGAAACTACGCCATACTGGAAAATAGAAAGTGTTGGTGCTGAATATACGCCATACTGGAAAATAGAATGTTTTGGTGCTGAATATACGAGACACATTTGAGCAGAAACTGTGCAAGACGACAGACGATCATTTGTTGAGTACAGGACAATACAGACGATCATATGTTGAGTACAGGACAATACAGGCAATCATTTGTTGAGTACAGGACAATACAGGCAATCATTTATTGAGTACAGGACAATACAGGCAATCATTTATTGAGTACAGGACAATACAGGCAATCATTTATTGAGTACAGGACAATGCAGGCAATCATTTGTTGAGTACAGGACAATACAGGCAATCATTTGTTGAGTACAGGACAATACAGGCAATCAATTGTTGAGTACAGGACAATACAGGCAATCAATTGTTGA
Source organism: Cepaea hortensis (assembly GCA_963921405.1). NCBI lineage: Eukaryota > Metazoa > Mollusca > Gastropoda > Stylommatophora > Helicidae > Cepaea > Cepaea hortensis. The sequence goes on from OY992890.1 coordinate 3,176,450, forward strand.
GTACAGGGCAATACAGGCAATCATTTATTGAGTACAGGACAATGCAGGCGATCATTTGTCGATTACAGAACAATACAGACAATAATTTGTCGAGTACAGAACAATACAGGCAATCATTTGTCGAGTACAGAACGATGCAGACAATCATTTGTCGAATTCAGAACAATTCAGACAATCGTTTGTTGAGTACAGGTCAGCGAGTAAACACTGTACTGTAAATAAACACCTCTAGAGGATCATAAGTACAGATCAGCGAGCAGAAAGAAACGGCAAACTACTGAATGTACAACTGAATGTACACCTGAATATACAACTTAATGTACAACTGAATGTACAACTGAATGTACAACTGAATGTACACCTGAATGTACAACTGAATGTACAACTGAATGTACAACTGAATGTACACCTGAATGTACAACTGAATGTACAACTGAATGTACAACTGAATGTACAACTGAATGTACACCTGAATGTACAACTGAATGTACAACTGACGACAAAGTCAGCATAGGGTTGATCGCAGCGTCATGTAATGGATATGCTGTGTTTTAGAAATCTGAGAATAACAACATCAAGTAGAAGAATAACAACATCAAGTAGGAGAACAACATCAAGTACGAGAATAACAATATCAAGTACAACAATACCAACATCAAATACAAGAATAACAATATCAAGTACAACAATAACAACATCAAGTACAACAATAACAACATCATATACAAGAATAACAACATCAAATACAAGAATAACAACATCAAGTACAAGAATAACAATATCAAGTACAACAATAACAACATCAAATACAAGAATAACAACATCAAGTACAAAAATAACAACATCAATTACAAGAATAACAACATCAAGTACAAGAATAACAACATCAAGTACAAAAATAACAACATCAAATACAAGAATAACAACATCAAGTACAAAAATAACAACATCAATTACAAGAATAGCAATATCAAGTACAAGAATAACAACATCAAATACAAGAATAGCAATATCAAGTACAAGAATAACACCATCAAATACGAGAATAACAACATCAAGTACAAGAATAACAACATCAAATACGAGAATAACAACATCAAGTACAAGAATAACAACATCAAATACGAGAATAACAACATCAAGTACAAGAATAACAACATCAAATATGATAATTAAGTCAGTGTGACCTAGGAGAAGAAGGAGGAAGAAGAGAAGAAGACGAAGAAGAAAAAGAAGAAGAAGAAGATGAAGAAGAAGAAGAAGAAGAAGAAGAAGAACGATTGTTAAATGGGATATAAGTATTACACAAATAAAAGACCCTCAGGCGGGTCGACCACGTGGTGCTAGATCACATATTTATAGACCAATCTCTGTAGACCACATGGTGCTAGATCACATATTTATAGACCAATCTCTGAGGCGGGTCGACCACGTGGTGCTAGATCACATATTTATAGACCAATCTCTGTAGACCACGTGGTGCTAGATCACACATTTATAGACCAATCTCTGTAGACCATGTGGTGCTAGATCACACATTTATAGACCAATCTCTGTAGACCATGTGTCACGCCGGTCGCCTTCACGTCTCACATTTTTCACTGAACACATTTGAGGTCGGGTCGACCTAGGGTTCAAGGACAAGGGCATAACTTACCCTAACTCCTACGACCAGATCCTGGGGTTCAAGGACAAGGGCATAACTTACCCTAACTCCTACGACCAGATCCTGGGGTTCAAGGACAAGGGCATAACTTACCCTAACTCCTACGACCAGATCCTGGGGTTCAAGGACAAGGGCATAACTTACCCTAACTCCTACGACCAGATCCTGGGGTTCAAGGACAAGGGCATAACTTACCCTAACTCCTACGACCAGATCCTGGGGTTCAAGGACAAGGGCATAACTTACCCTAACTCCTACGACCAGATCCTGGGGTTCAAGGACAAGGACATAACTTACCCTAAAGCCAACGTCCAGATCCTCGGCGCTGATGGTGTTTGCAATGAAGGCCGTGGTCCAGCCGGTAGCGTCCACACCCAGCCGTGCGGGGCTGAAGGCGAAGTAAATATCGCTGGGGTTCACTTCTCCACATTCTGCAACACAAAAGTTCACGAATACATTGGACAAATACTTCATAAACTGTACGAACTGTACACAACAAATTACCTGCATAAGTTACAATTTCAGTATGTTGGTAATATCTTCACTTTATCCACATCAACTATTCACATGTCTCCGTGGTAACATCATTACTTTAGTCGCATCATCATCTTTTCACATGTCTTCGTGCTAATATCATCACTTTAGTGACACCATCGAGTCTATTGTCTCAGTGCTAACATCATAACTTTAGTCACATCCTCTATTCCATTGTCTCAGTGCTAACATCATCACTTTAATGACACCATCTATTCCATTGCCTCAGTGCTAACATCATCACTTTAATGACACCATCTATTCCATTGTCTCAGTGCTAACATCATCACTTTAATCACACCATCTATTCCATTGTCTCAGTGCTAACATCATCACTTTAATGACACCATCTATTCCATTGTCTCAGTGCTAACATCATCACTTTAATGACACCATCTATTCCATTGTCTCAGTGCTAACATCATCACTTTAATGACACCATCTATTCCATTGTCTCAGTGCTAACATCATCACTTTAATCACACCATCTATTTAATTGTCTCAGTGCTAACATCATTACTTTAATGACACCATCTATTCCATTGTCTCAGTGCTAACATCATCACTTTAATGACACCATCTATTTAATGTCTCAGTGCTAACATCATCACTTTAATGACACCATCTATTTAATTGTCTCAGTGCTAACATCATCACTTTAATGACACCATCTATTTAATTGTCTCAGTGCTAACATCATCACTTTAATGATATCATCTATTCCATTGTCTCAGTGCTAACATCATCACTTTAATGACACCATCTATTCCATTGTCTCAGTGCTAACATCATCACTTTAATGACACCATCTATTCCATTGTCTCAGTGCTAACATCATCACTTTAATGACACCATCTATTTAATTGTCTCAGTGCTAACATCATCACTTTAATGACACCATCTATTCCATTGTCTCAGTGCTAACATCATCACTTTAATGACACCATCTATTTAATTGTCTCAGTGCTAACATCATCACTTTAATGACACCATCTATTTAATTGTCTCAGTGCTAACATCATCACTTTAATGACACCATCTATTTCATTGTCTCTGTGGTATAGTACTAGCTCGGCAGCCTACAAGACTCCATGTCCTGAACTGATTGTCACCTGAAGTGACCCGAGCTCGACAGGAAGGACAATGCCAGCGGTCCTGTTTGACAGTCTCACCACGGACACATAAACCCCGAGTGTCGGACCCCACAGCTGGGCGCCCACCCCGTTTTATGTGCATTCATTAGGCATTCTTTATGGATATTTGTGTTTGTATTAGCTGAATTTCAGAAAATTAAGATTATGTTATGCAATAAGGTACATTGTCAGGCAGGCCGAGAGAGGGATCATGGTGCATGGGCAACACATGGTCTCAAACCTCAGCCCATGCTGTGTGTTATGGAGAGGTAGAAGTCCATCTTACAAACTATCGCCTGTCAAGATGGCAAGATTCCAGTCAGTCAGTCAGTCAGTCAGTCAGTTAAGTCACTTTAATTGAATGTAAGCAATAGAGTGCTGAAATGCTATATAGAACCTGTTTTGCTGTATGGCAGTGAATCTTTTAATGTAAATGAACAAATTAGGAAGCAGTTGGAAGCAACAGAGATGTGGTTCCCGGGACGAATGTTGCGAATTCCTTGGACTGCCAGAGTAACTAACAACAATTGTCTGAAGGAGGCTAATGAAATTAAAATATTATATTCAACAATAAGAAAGAGATAGCACCTTTCTTTGGTCCCATGATGAGAAGAGAGGCAATCGAGAACATCGTGACGACTGGAAAAATCATGGGGCAGAGAGGCAGGGGCAGACCAAGAGAAATGATACTGGACGGATTGAGACGATGGCATGGGGGAATATCATCAGCAGAGTTGATCCAGAACACTAAAGACCGAGATCTGTGGAGACAAACTGAAGTATCTGGGAATCACATTTGACAGGAGTCTGTCCTTCAAGGACTATGTGGAGACGGTTGTGACAAGATCTCAAAAGGGACTCAGTGCACTTAAAACTATGGCTGCAATGGACACAGAACAGAGAATGCTTTTCACACTATACCAGCACTTGATCCTCTCAGTAATTGATTATGGATTAGGTCTGCTCACTGTCTCAGTGAGTCAGCTGGTGAAGTTAGAGCGCATACAGAACGAAGCTATGCGGGTCATTCTGGGATGCACTAGAGACACCCCAGTAGTGTGTATGCGTTACATTCTTGGTCTGCCGACTGTTGCTGGTAGGCTCAAGGTGATGCAGGCGAAGGCATACCTCAGAGTAGCTGCAGACACAGACCACCCACTGCATGAGGCGCTGGGCGCAGTTAAGGGTCAGCGACTGATAAGAGGGAAATCATGGATGGCTCAGGCGGAGGATACGATCAGACAGGTGTGCCCCTTGGAGAACATTAGGCATGGAGAGGAGTGGGTCAGAGTGCCAGCGGAGCAGTCAGACTTGTGCAGAGTTATAATCACATTAAGCCGGGAGTGCGGGGAGTGGCCAGCAGGGGCCACGGAAGTGGAAATCCAGCAACTAATTCAGGACAATGCTCGCTCGGGTGATGTGATTATCTACACGGATGGTTCGGTGTCAAGAGGTGAGAGAAGTGGCTGGGGGTTCATAGTCAAAGCTAATGGTCGACGTTTGGTGCAGGAGAGCCTGGCATATGATACCACAACATCCAGGTTAAGAATGGAGGTGGAGGCAGTCACTGCGGCTCTCCGCTGGATGGAGAATACGACACACACACACACACACACACACACACACCCACATCGTGATTGTAACTGACTCAGAAAGCATGCTGACGCGGGTGAGGACGGGCAGGCTTCATACGAAGTGGCTTGCTTCGCTTCGGAGGTCACGGGTGACAAGCATCGCCTGGATCTTTTCTCCTGGGTATGCCGGTGTGCTGGGAAATGAACAGGCGGACAGAGTGGCTGGCTCTGCAGAACTTGGTGGAGTATTGATACATGACAAAGCAGACGTGGTTGCGGCCTTGTGGGAGCACGTGTACACCTCGGGGGAGCAAATGGATTACCATGGTCTGGTAAGAATGAGGCAGCGAGGAGTGACGACGCTCAGAGGAAAGGCAAGACGGACATATAATCAGATTGCTACCGGTACTATTAGTGTTGGAACTCTTCGCTGGCTGCTGAGGATGGGGACGGAGCGCTTATGGGATTGCCCCGAATCCTATGATGTCGATTCCTCAATCAATCAATCAATCAATCAATCAATCAATCAATCAATCAATCAATCTGTGGAGAGATATGGACGCCTACGCCAGCTGGCAAGGCACTTGTTATATTCTACAATATACGTTATAATACACCCAGTTGTCTTGATGAAGATTTATGTGTGTAACTTGATGAAGATTTATGTGTGTAACTTGATGAAGATTTATGTGTGTAACTTGATGAAGATTTATGTGTGTAACTTGATGAAGATTTATGTGTGTAACTTGATGAAGATTTATGTGTGTAACTTGATGAAGATTTATGTGTGTAACTTGATGAAGATTTATGTGTGTAACTTGATGAAGATTTATGTGTGTAACTTGATGAAGATTTATGTGTGTAACTTGATGAAGATTTATGTGTGTACCTTGATGAAGATTTATGTGTGTAACTTGATGAAGATTTATGTGTGTAACTTGATGAAGATTTATGTGTGTAACTTGATGAAGATTTATGTGTGTAACTTGATGAAGATTTATGTGTGTAACTTGATGAAGATTTATGTGTGTAACTTGATGAAGATTTATGTGTGTAACTTGATGAAGATTTATGTGTGTAACTTGATGAAGATTTATGTGTGTAACTTGATGAAGATTTATGTGTGTAACTTGATGAAGATTTATGTGTGTAACTTGATGAAGATTTATGTGTGTACCTTGATGAAGATTTATGTGTGTAACTTGATGAAGATTTATGTGTGTAACTTGATGAAGATTTATGTGTGTAACTTGATGAAGATTTATGTGTGTAACTTGATGAAGATTTATGTGTGTAACTTGATGAAGATTTATGTGTGTAACTTGATGAAGATTTATGTGTGTAACTTGATGAAGATTTATGTGTGTAACTTGATGAAGATTTATGTGTGTAACTTGATGAAGATTTATGTGTGTAACTTGATGAAGATTTATGTGTGTAACTTGATGAAGATTTATGTGTGTACCTTGATGAAGATTTATGTGTGTAACTTGATGATGATTTATGTGTGTAACTTGGTGAAGATTTATGTGTGTAACTTGATGAAGATTTATGTGTGTAACTTGCCTGGCGTGCTTCACCGCATCTCGTCTGAATTAGATATCACATGATGTGAATAGATGGGTTATATTTCTGGTTGAAACACATCACACACAATCACTGATATTATTCGAACGTTGGAGCATTGTTTATCCTACGGTAATCGCAAGCGCACTATAAAGTGCTTCTGCCTGTATAATATTGGTTGGAAACACCTAATTGTTGATGCTCAGCATATTTGAGCAAATGGTTTACTGCTCGTCCAATACAACAACATACGAAATGTCCTTGTCTTGTTAACTTTATAGCCGCAATTTAGCAGCTATTGAAAGATGACTATAAACTGCAGCCACAAATTTAACAAGGCCAACGCTCCTACTATTAAGAAAATCAATACAAGGCGATTGGCTCCCAAACAGCTTGCGGCTGACTGCGAACGCAGTAAGTTGGAATTGTGGAACTGCCTCAACTGCCCTTCACCCACACAAGCCGACAGACAGCCAGGAATGCAGACAGACAGATAGAGAGAGATTCAGACAGACAGACAGATAGATAGAGAGAGATTTAGACAGACAGACAGATAGAGAGAGATTTAGATAGACAGGCAGACAGACAGATAGATAGAGAGAGAGAGAGAGAGAGAGAGAGAGAGAGAGAGAGAGAGAGAGAGAGAGAGAGAGAGAGAGAGATTTAGATAGACAGGCAGACAGATAGAGAGAGATTTAGATAAACACACAGATAGAGAGAGATTTAGACAGACAAATAAAATACTTACTCTCTATCTTGGGCGGGGAGCTTGTGGTTGGCTTCGGTTTCTCTGTTGAGAGATTGAGAGAGACATCAGTTTAAACTATAAACACATTCTCATGCTCCTCTCACCATTTCATCCCCGGCTGCTCTCTATGAACAAATAAACAATAGTTACGTCTCATCACGACATCCCCGGCTGTCCTCTATGAACAAATAAACAATAGTTACGTCTATACATTTCATCCCTGGCTGCTCGCTATGAACAAATAAACAATAGTTACGTCTCATCACGACATCCCCGGCTGTCCTCTATGAACAAATAAACAATAGTTACGTCTATACATTTCATCCCCGGCTGTCCTCTATGAACAAATAAACAGTAGTTACGTCTCATCACGACATCCCCGGCTGCTCTCTATGAACAAATAAACAATAGTTACCTCTCATCACGACATCCCCGGCTGTCCTCTATGAACAAATAAACAATAGTTACGTCTCATCACGACATCCCCGGCTGTCCTCTATGAACAAATAAACAAAAGTTACGTCTATACATTTCATCCCCGGTTGCTCTCTATGAACAAATAAACAATAGTTACGTCTCATCACGACATCCCCGGCTGTCCTCTATGAACAAATAAACAATAGTTACGTCTATACATTTCATCCCCGGCTACTCTCTATGAACAAATAAACAATAGTTACGTCTCATCACGACATCCCCGGCTGTCCTCTATGAACAAATAAACAATAGTTACGTCTCATCACGACATCTCCGGCTGCTCTCTATGAACAAATAAACAATAGTTACGTCTATACATTTCATCCCCGGCTGCTCTCTATGAACAAATAAACAATAGTTACGTCTCATCACGACATCCCCGACTGTTCTCTATGAACAAATAAACAATAGTTACGTCTCATCACGACATCCCCGGCTGTCCCCTATGAACAAATAAACAATAGTTACGTCTATACATTTCATCCTCGGCTGCTCTCTATGAACAAATAAACAATAGTTACGTCTTATCACGACATCCCCGGCTGCTCTCTATGAACAAATAAACAATAGTTACGTCTATACATTTCATCCCCGGCTGCTCTCTATGAACAAATAAACAATAGTTACGTCTCATCACGACATCCCCGGCTGCTCTCTATGAACAAATAAACAATAGTTACGTCTATACATTTCATCCCCGGCTGCTCTCTATGAACAAATAAACAATAATTACGTCTCATCACGACATCCCCGGCTGCTCTCTATGAACAAATAAACAATAGTTACGTCTCATCACGACATCCCCGGCTGCTCTCTATGAACAAATAAACAATAGTTACGTCTCACCATTTCATTCCCGGCTGCTCCCAATAAAACATAAACAATAGTTAACAAAAGTAATTTGAAACTATGAACAGATTGAATTACGAAAATACAAACAATAGATTGCACGATTTATTGCCAGGCATATTTCGCTGCATCGCCAGGCGCATCCTACAGAGATCATACAGCTCAACTCATGTCAATGTCATAGGATCTAACAGACAATAGGATCAACTTTATTGCACCAGGTTTCACCCAATGTGGCTCGGTCTCTTATCACAGGGCGGCCCGTCGAAAGCGTCGCATAAAGCGCGGACTCCGTAGCTCCAGCGACGAGCCCCAGGAGTCTCAGAAAAAAATTATACGCGTGAACCGAAGGTCGTAGCTAGGAATCGAACCCACAGCCTTCAGAGGCAGGCTGCGTAACCACCTGGTCACGGGGACTCGCATTCTCAACCATTCAGCCGCGCAGACCTCCATGCATTAGAAAGTCTGACATGTTCAGCCGAGCAGACCTCCGTGCATTAGAAAGTCTGACATGTTCAAGTTTTACTGGAGTGACGCCTGAACTCCAACAATTGATCAGCCGTGGCGACTGTCTGATTAAGAAACCAAGCGTCAGTTGCGATGACGTCAACAAATGTCGCTTTCACACGCCTTCACTTCCACAGAAACTTCCACTGCCCATGTTAGGTTGCGTCCATCAATGAGCCCAAGTGAATTTTAAAATCCACCCCAATGCCTTGCGTTGGTTTCTATACAATGGTATTAGTGCCGGTCATTCAAGAAGCAATGGCAAAGTATTAAACATACACTTGAACAGGAATCACAAACAGCCCCAAAATTGCTGGAGTTGACTGCCACGTCCTGTAAAGGATATGCAACTAACTATACTGCGTTCACAAGCGTTTGCCCTCATTCACGATCAATTATTTTGAATAGTATCTGTTGCATCGTTATGCAATTTTTCCTGCCTTCTTATATTTACTCCTACTCAAGGAATATGTCTTTGATAGTTCCAAAGGTAACTGAAATAATGAAAAACGGCGAAATTTCGCTGATGTTTTGACGAAAATGTATTGAATTCACGCTAACAAACTTGTTTTACAGTAATTTTTGAGGTCACCTCTGAAAACTTCCGTTCCACTTTGTGACGTGCTTCTCATAAGGACATTCCCATGGATCCATTAGTACACACTGATATTTCCTTGTGAAGATAGATGTAATACATTTCGTAATATGCACTTTATCTCTGACCGGTAATTTATATTTGCATCCTAACAAACATTGAGATCATCTGTTCAATGTCCAGAACAAAAATGTATTTGTTGGGTGTACATAGTAGTAGTTAGTAGGCCTCTTTCAGTCCTGAAGGACTATAGAGTTGTGCCGCTTGGGAGGTGCCTAGCAGCACCGCTGGTGACTGTATAGTCCAATGCGAGAATGACAATCCCTGTCACAGTTTCCGCATCTGTAAGACGAGGCAAGTCCCGCAGTAAGTGACTGCGCTTTGAGCCTGTGCCGCCTATCCTCAGTTTGTTGGATCAGATTGCGCTCAAAGAGCACCAGTCCGTTTCGTAAATCTCTTCTCCAGGAGCATCTGTCTGTTGCAACTCTCTCCCACGTGTCTGGATCTATTCCAATGGTTTTCATATCTTGTTTACACACATCCCTATATCGCATTTGGGGTCTTCCGGTTGGCCTCTTTCCTGTGGCTAGTTCTCTGTAAAGGAGATCTTTGGGAATACGTTCATCCTCCATTCGAGATACGTGGCCCAGCCACCGGAGGCGTCTCTGCTTGAGGAGGGTGTGCACTGTGGTAATATCTGCTCTTTCAAGCACCTGTTTGTTTGTTATGTGGTCTTTCCATGTTATACCCAGGATACGTCTCAGACATGTCATGTGGAAGGAATTCAACTTCCTTTCCTGTCTTGAGTACAGGGTCCAGGATTCAGACCCATAGAGTAGTGTGCTAACAACACAAGCTTTATATACTTGAGCTTTTGTACGCTCTGTTAGTCTATTATTCTCCCAAACTCTTTTAGCTAGCCTGGAAAATTTTGTGGCTGCCTTTCCAATGCGTCTGTCGATTTCTGTCTCTAATGAAAGATTATCTGATATTGTCGACCCCAAATACACAAAATCGTGGACGACCTTCAATTCGTAATTAGCAATTTTGATTGACGGAGGCGCACCAGCATCTTGTTCCATCACCTGTGTTTTATTTAGGCTAATGGTGAGCCCAAAGTCTTTGCAGGCGACTGCAAAACGATCTATGAGCCTTTGGAGATCTGCGGTATGAGTAGTCAGTGCTGCATGCTGCAAATAGTAGTTCTCTTACGCATCTTGATCTTATCTTGGTCTTCGCCTTGAGTCTTGAGGGGTTAAAAAGTTTGCCATCAGATCTTGTGTGGAGGTATATGCCTTCAGTGGCAGTCCCAAATGCTTGCCTTAAGAGAACAGCGAAGAAGATACCAAAGAGTGTAGGAGCAAGCACGCAGCCCTGCTTTATTCCGCTGCTGATGCTGAATGAGTGGGATGTTGAGCCGTCAAATAAAATGGTCCCCTGCATGTTTTCGTGGAACGATTTCACGAGACTAAGAAGGGTGGGTGGACATCCAACCTTTTCAAGGACCTTAAAAAGGCCGCTTCTGCTCACGAGGTCAAATGCCTTTGTGAGGTCGATGAAGGCAATATATAATGGCTTCCTCTGTTCTCTGCACTTCTCTTGGAGCTGCCGGAGTGAGAAAATCATATCGATGGTGGACCTGTTGGGTCTAAATCCGCACTGCGATTCGGGGTAGATTCTTTCAGCAAGAATGTGTAATCTTTTAAGGATTACTCTGGCAAAAATATTGCCTGTAATGCTGAGTAGGGAGATGCCGCGATAGTTGTTGCAGTCGCTTCTGTTTTTATAAAGGGTAACGATGTTTGCGTCTTTCATATCTTGTGGTATTGATTTTTCTCTCCAACAGAGCTGAAATATTGCATACAGTTCTGGGATGATTGTTTCTTTGCTACATTTTAAAATTTTGGGTGGAATATTATCTTTTCCAGGTGCCTTGCCGGATTTGAGAGAGTCTAGTGCTTCGCTTATTTCTGTGAGGCAAGGTTCGTTATCCAAGGCATGCATGGCGGACTGTTGATCGATGGCTTCCAGAGCTTCTTCACTGACAGTGTTATCCATTGAGTATAGCTCTGAGTAGTGTTCTACCCAGCGATCCATTTGTTTCGCTCGATCTTTTATGATTACCCCCTCAGTTGATCGTAAAGGGGCCATCTTATTTTTTGATGGACCGACAGCTTGCTTGATGCCCTCGTACATTCCTCTTATATTTCCGGTGTCTGCACAAGTTTGAATTTGAGCAGAGAGCTGTAGCCAGTGCCTGTTCGCACATCTTCTTGCCATCTGTTGTACTCTATTTCTGGCCGTTCGCAATGCCTGCAGTGTTTTCTCTGAAGGTGATGTTTTATACATTGAGAATGCATGTCTCTTTATCTCCAGAACTGGGAGCATCTCTTCGGAGTGTGCTTCAAACCAGTCGGTTGACTTAGATTACTTCTTGCCAAATGTTGATAGTGCTGTATTGTAGATGCTGTCGCGAAAATGACTCCATCTCTGGGTGGAATGTCCGTTTGTGGGGCCAGGCAGAGTATCCGCTAGAGCCTGCATGAATTTGTTGACCTTCTCTTTATTTTGGGTGCCACTGGTGTCAATGCGTGGTCTTCCTTCTGTTCGGCTTCTGTAGATTCTCTTGGGCTTTATCTTCACCTTGCTGGAGACGAGTGAATGGTCGGTGTCACAGTCAGCACTATGATAGCTGCGAGTCAGCCGTACATTGCGGAGGTTGCTGCGTTTAGTGAGCATCAGGTCGAGTTGGTGCCAGTTCTTTGATCTGGGGTGCCTCCATGACACCTTGTGTTGAAGTTTCGTGTCAAAGAAGGTGTTGGTCACGTGTACATATTGATAAGGTTATATGCTAAATCTCATCATTTGTCCTCGGTTAATGAGTTATGGATTTTTATAGTGGGACAAGCATCTGTGAACGCACCATAGCTAACCCCGATGCGGATGGAACCGACGGCCCCTACAGCTCAAGATATGGGATATCGTTGGACACAAACCGCACTGCGTATCCATCATCATCATCTTCCACTTTTGCCGTCGAGCGTCGTAGGGAGGAATATTTGGCGCTCCACCGCCCGATAGGTGGCACTGGATAGTGTCATTCCATGTGACTGTATACTGTCTTTGATGTCGTCAATCCATTTTCTTCTTGGGGGTTCTCTTCCTCTCGTCGCAAATGATCTTTTATGTAGGGCCAGTGTTTCAATAAATGTGGCACAAGGTTTTGATCTCACTGTCTGTCTGATACCAGCATTTCTTACTCGGTCTCGGATTGTTAGGTTGGCAGCTCTTCTCAAGCATCTCATCTCACATGTGTTAATTTTACGTAAGTGTGATTTGGATAATGTTCGAGTTTGACTTTGGGAGCATAAGATTGGTGTGAATGTCATATTTATTATTTGTCGTTTGCCACGTTTTGGAACGTAATGAGCACGGCAAGGCACGTAGAGCGCCCTGGTCATCCACTGCACCTATATTCGTCTCCAGTTGTCTCGACTTGTCTTGCCACTGGACTCAGATGGACTCAGGCGAGAGAGTGAGGTCGACGAATTGCGCAACTCTTCCTCACTTTAATCCAAGTCATCGCGCAAGTCATTCTTCATCCAACGTCACATATCACCTTCAAGCCCTGTGGCGATGGGCGAGCGGCGAAGCGGCAGGCGTGGGTACGCTGGCAGCCGTAGTCGCAGACCTGCACACAGGCGGCTCAGGCCATATGGTCGTCTTCTACTGACCGGAGCAGCAGTGGGATTCGGAAGCCCCCTGAGCGGCTGAGCAGCACTCTATAGGAACACACTGCTCACCTCCATAGCATGAGGAAGGGGCTAGAAAATGTGCCCTAAACATTGTCTGCTTCATCACTACCTAACCAGCTAGCCGCGGTTGGTGGGTACCCTTAACTGCGGTCGACATACAAACAAAGATAAAACAAGCAAAGCTAAAAGAGTAAACCATATTCCCTTAGTTAGTTAGTTAGTTAGTCGACAGATCATCCTCGTTGCACATCGAACCATTCAGTCCATAAGTGCTCGGATCCCCTCCTCAGCAAATCCCGCAGCGTGTAGCGGCTAACGACGCCAGTTCTGTGTTGGTTTATCAATCTTCTTTGGCTTCCTGCGTAGTGTTCTTGTTTGGCCACTCCTCTTTTAATTTGCTGCTCCCGCAGTCTGCCATTGTTGTAGATTCACAGTCATCACTTGGTTCTCGCAAAAGTCTCACTTCTCGTAGAGCATTCAGAATGTCAGTCTGGTCCATGGCGCGTCCGCCCTCCACAGTAGCCTCACCTGCGAGCTTGTCAGCCCGCTCATTTCCTTGTACTCCCGCATGACCTGGCACGAAGATGAAACTAATCTTTGCCAGTCGAGACCGTTTCAGAGGCAGCAACCATTCTCTTCGGATCGACCCCTCCTCTATCCTCTTGATCATGTTCATTGAGTCGCTAAGGAAGCAAGCCCTAGTGAATGTCTGTGTCTCGAGCCATGTTATTGCTTTACTTACTGCCATGACTTCCATGGTCAGGCTACTTGTGGTTTCAGTGAAAGCACCAGAGTCCTCCTTCACAATTCTCCCTCCGGCCCGAGCTGTAAAGGCCCATGAGCTTCTCACATGTCGGACGACCGACCCATCTGTGTAGATGACCGCTTCACCGTCTAGCGAATTCTCGAAAATCAACGCTTGTACTTCAGCCTCAACAGCAGCCGGATTTTCTTGTCTGCATTTTCTATCTAGTTGGATGCAAACTGAAAAGGATGTGCAGAAGTCTGTTGGCACTTGCACCCACTCCTCGCCAGGTTCTAAGTCCTCAAGTGAACACACCTGTTGAAGAATGTCTTCGGCTTGACCCATCCACGACCGTCCTCTTTTTAACCTGCTGCCCTTCACCTTCCTAATTTCACTATGCAGTGGATGTTGTGTGTTTGCGTTAATTCTGAGGTAGGCGCGTGCCCTGCAAACTTGTATTCTCTCTTCAATGGTTGGAAAATCAAGAAGGTAGCGCATCGCCCTGCATGCTGTATCTCTTGTACATCCAAGAATAATGCGCATAGCTTCATTCTGTATCCTTTCCATCCTTTCTATCTGCTTACGGCTGAGAGTCAGGATTGCCATTGCATACTCCAAAACAGACATGACCAGCCCCTCGTACAGAAGACATAGATGGCGCTGCTCACAGTTTGCTGCCGCCATCACCCGCATCGCTGCCAAACCCCGCTTGGCCTTTGTTAATCACCTGGTCTATGTGCACATTATAAGCAAGGCTTCGATCAAACCGTATCCCCAGGTAATTCATTGCGTGCGTTCTTTCCACCGTCTCTGAACACAGCATTACAGTTGGTGTTGGATTGTTGACAATATGATTATTCAACGAGAACCAAGTCACTGTTGCCTTTGTTGGGTTGACCATTGCCCCAGCTTCATCACACCAAGTACTTATGCGATTGAGTTCGGTTTGTAGTTCCACAGCAACCTCCTCTCTATCCTTACCCTGACGATACACTAAAACATCATCGGCATATGACCATGTCCTGCCAGGTCCAGTGATCTGCTCACTGGTGATTCTCACTGTGTAGGCGTTGAACAGTACCGGAGATAATGGTGATCCCTGTGGTAGGCCAGGATATATTGTTGTTGGTTCCGAAGTCCAACTGCCACATCTAAAAACTACTTTCCGTTGGTAGAGGGCTGCAGCGATCCAACTAAGGAGGAATGGACTTACGTTTAGTTCAAGAAGCTGAAACATTAAAAAATCCAGTGGTACTCTGTTGTATGCGTCCTCAAGATCAATCGCTGCAGCAACGGTTTCAGTGCCTGAGTGGAAACCTTCATAGACATCATGGGCAAAGACTGCTGCATTGGTCCAGGTTTCTCTTTTTGGACGGTACCCACCCAGGGTAGGTGGGAAAATACCTTGCCTCTCTAGTTGGCTTGATATTTTCCTGGCAATTACCTTCTCCAGCAGCTTGCCTATTGTATTCTGCATGGTTATAATTCGATATCCCTGAATTTTTGTGTGGTCTTTGTCAGGCTTCGGCAAGGGAATCAGATAGCTGTGTAACCATTCCTCCTTGATGCTAGCACTCCCTATACTGTTGTTGTACATGTCTGCTAGTTTCTCTAGCTCATTGTCGGTACACCTATTTATGTCGTCGTATCTTATGCCATCAGGACCTGTAGCACTGTTTTTTGATCGTCGAAGCACAGCCTTGATTTCTTTCACTGTCACTGTGTCTTCCTCCGAAGTGTTCTGGGCCTTGCATCTGTCTGAGGTGACCTCCTTGGTCAGATTTCGGCCTCCCATGTCTGTCTGGTTGCTCTGCTCAAGGTAGCCTTCAAAGAGGGCTTTGCCCTTGTCCTCGTCAGTCCTCTGCCAGGTGAGGTCAGCACCTTGGAAGTCTGAAATGCTCTTATTCTTGACTACACCACTCATGCTTTTATGTAGTCGCCAGAACAATTTCAGTGACTTGTCTGTGCTTACTCTTTGACACACCTCTGCCCATTTTTTCGCTTTTAACCACCTAGACCAGTTTTTTGAAATAGCTTACTTTTGTGTGCACCTCTCTTTCTAAGTGCAAGCAGGGACTAGGATGACCAGCTCTGTTCTTCTTGCATTCTGCCATCTCCTTACAGGACTACGCTTATATTCCCTTAACAATTGGAACTTGGAATGTACGCACCCTACTTGACAGAGACGGTGCGTCGGGTCCAGAGAGACGAACAGCACTGAATCGGAGAGAGCTGGGCAGGTACAACATCGACATTGCAGCCTTGAGCGAGACACGACTTGCAGAAGAAGGCAAAATCTGTGCCGGCTACACATTTTTCTGGAGTGGAAGGAAAAGCGATGAAAGACGCCAATCCGGTGTGGGATTTGCCATTAAGTCGGCTCTGGTCGGCAAATTAGCTGGATTTCCAAAGGCTATAAACGACAGGCTCATGACCATGAAGTTGCCCCTGCTGAATGGAAGGAAGCATGCAACCATTATGAGTGTCTACTCACCAACTATGACCAACGAAGATGATGTCAAGGACAAGTTCTATGAGGACCTGCACAATGTATTAACATCTGTTCCCAAAGGAGACAAACTTATACTCCTTGGGGATTTCAATGCCAGAGTAGGCACGGACACCACCTCTTGGAGTGGCATTATTGGAAAGCATGGAGTCGGAAATTTTAACAGCAATGGACTCCTCCTCCTTCAGACATGTGCCGAGCATGATCTCCTGATTACTAACACAATTTTCCGTCTCCCCATGAGAAATAGGACATTGTGGATGCACCCTCGCTCGAAACACTGGCACCCCATTGACTATGTCAACGTCATGAGGATTGACAGACAAGACGTTCGGGTGACACAATCAATGTGTGGTGCCGAATGTTGGACAGACCATCGTCTCATTGTCTCGAAAATAAACATTCACATCAGGCCACCACGGCGTCCTCAAAAAAAAAAAAATTGCGAAAATGCAAAAAAAGCTAAATGTCACCCGCCTAAACAGCAAGAAAATGCAGCAGTCGTTTGAAAATATGCTGGAAGACCGCCTCAAGCCAAATGCTGCAGCTAAACAGGATACAGAAACAGAATGGAGAGCCCTAAAGGACATAATTTACAACACTGTTATGGAAATCCTGGGCCAGCCCCCCGAAAGCATAAAGACTGGTTTGATGAAAATTCCGAAGACATCAACCAATTGCTGGCCGAGAAACATCTTCTCCTCAAGGCACATTTGAATGACCCAAAGTCAACATAAAAAAAGATGCCTTCAAGAACATTCAGAGAGTAGTGCAGCAGAAACTTCGGCACATGCGGGACTCCTGGCTGAGCAGCAAAGCTGATGAAATTCAGGGCTTTGCTGACAGACATGATATGAAAAACTTCTACGACTCACTGAAAGCGGTCTATGGTCCTTCATCACCAGGCATAGTTCCCCTCCTCAGTGCAGACGGGGGAACATTGGTCACCGATAAGAAAGAAATCCTTCAACGCTGGGCAGAGCATTTCAGCAACATCTTAAATGCAACTTCCTTCTTCGATGAGGAAACCATCAACTGCCTTCCTCAAGTTCCTACCAATGAGACACTTGATGACCTGCCAACCATAGTGGAAGTAAACAAAGCCATCCAGCAACTCTCCAGCGGCAAGGCACCTGGTCCTGACTCCATCCCAGCAGAGATATACAAGGCAGGTGGGTCGGTCCTAACAGAGCAGCTTCACCAAGTCTTTACAAACATATGGGTGAACGAGACCATGGCACAAGATTTCAAGGACGCGTCAATAGTCCACCTTTACAAACTTAAAGGAAACCGGCAATCCTGTGACAACCACCGAGGCATCTCCTTGCTTTCAATTGCAGGAAGATACTCGCCAGAATTCTTCTCAATCGCCTCACAGCCCAACTCGATCAAGGTCTTCTTCCTGAGAGTCAATGTGGCTTCAGAAAAGAACGTGGAACTGTTGACATGATTTTCGCTGCAAGAGCTGCAAGAGAAATGTCAGGAACAGGACTGCGAAATGTTCTCCACTTTCATTGACCTTACCAAGGCTTTTGATACAGTCAGCAGAGAAGGACTGTGGAAGATTATGGCAAAATATGGCTGTCCACGAAAGTGTGTCCAAATAATGCGGCTAATTCATGATGGCATGCAGGCAAGAGTACAGGAAAATGGCGAACTGTCTGAACCCTTTCCTGTCACCAATGGAGTGAAGCAAGGATGTGTCCTGGCACCATCACTGTTCAGCCTCATGTTTTCAGCCATGCTGATGAATGCCTTCGAGAACGACGACATTGGAATAGACATCAACTACCGTATGTATGGAAAGTTATTCAATCTCAGAAGGCTGAAAGCTAAAACCAAAATTAACAGCGACACCGTCAGAGAGCTCCTGTTTGCTGATGATTGCGCTCTGTACGCCAACTCAGAGGCGGACATGCAACATAATGTTTCAGCTTTCTCACATTCCTGTGCCAACTTTGGGCTCAATATCAACTTGGAGAAGACTGTAGTTATGTACCAGCCAGCTCCAGGGAATAATCACACTGTGCCGAATATCAAAGTGAATGATCATAGACTAAGTGTTGTGGACAAATTCACCTATCTTGGCAGCACTGTGTCACAAGCTGCCACAATTGATGACGAAGTGAATGCAAGAATCTCCAAGGCCAGTGCGGCCTTTGGCAGACTGTACAAGAATGTATGGGACAGAACTGGAATAAGCCTGCAAACAAAGCTAAAAGTCTACAAAGCAGTTGTATTATCCATACTGCTATATTCTTGTGAAACCTGGACTGTTTATCAGCGACACGCTAGGAAATTAAACCACTTCCACACAGTCTGCCTAAGGAAGCTACTGAAGATTAAATGGCAAGACAAGATCCCAGACACTGAAGTCCTAGAAAGAGCATCCATGCCCAGTATCCACACTCTACTGATGAAGAATCAGATTCGCTGAGCTGGTCACTTGACTCGCATGCCAGATTACAGGCTCCCTAAACGAATTTTTTTACAGCGAACTGCGTTGTGGTAAACGCTCCCAAGGTGGCCAGAGGAAACACTTTAAAGACACTCTGAAAATTTCACTGAAGGCTTTTGGAATTCATTATGACACCTGGGAGACTGCAGCCAAAGACCGAAATTCGTGGCGTGCATCATTACGCAAGGGTGCAGTCATATGTGAGGCAACCAGGACTGCAAGAGCTGTGAAGAAAAGGCAGGACAGAAAAACCACTGCAGGAAATCCTCCTCCAGAAACGTCAAGCATTCCTTGCCCACATTGTCAAAGAAAATTTCGAGCCAAAATAGGCCTTATCAGCCATCTTAGAACCCACGGCTCCATACCTTCAACCCCACTGGATGAAATGAATGGTCATCATCATTCTTGATGAACAAACAACAACATTTGTCGTTTTGCGGACATGGGCATATTTTGATGTTTCAGCATGGGTGATAGTTGAGATATACGCGCACTTGCTTTTTGACTTCTGATTTCGATTTCTATTCATAATGTAAGTTAGTTAGTTGACAGATCATCCTCATTCCACATCGAACCATTCAGTCCATATGTGCTCGGATCCAATCCTCGGTAAATCCCGCAGAGCGTAGCGGCTCACGACACCAGTTCTGTGTTGGTTTATTAATATTCTTTGGCTTCCTGTATAGTGTGCTTGCTTAGCTACACTACTTTTAACTTGCTGCTCTCGCAATCTGAGAATTAAATTACTGCTCTTGTATCTATAATAGGAACAATAACATTTGCCAGTAAACTATATACTGTATGTGGAGTGGAAGGCAAGGGAACACCATTTCAGAGTAAGATCAACTCACTGATGCAGGTTTTGTTGATCAGTTTCTCCTTGATGGAGTCCAGCTGGTTGTAATTGTCCACTCTGGTCATCCTTGAGACATCTCCGGTAATGTTAAACAGCTCCCCATCTTTGACTCCACTGCCCACTCCCAAAGCAAACATTTTGATACCGGCCTTTCTAGCGTCCTCGGCTGCCGTCTTCGTGACGTTCCATCTGTGGGTATCGTGGGGGATACATCAAAACACGGGCATTAGTGCTGCTATACACAGACTGTTGTTAAATATAAGGCTATAACATTTGTGATAAATGTGTGATAGTTGTGTGGTAGACGTGTGATAAATGTAAAGTAAATGTTTATAAATGTGTGGTTGATGAGTATGAGTATAGATGTGTGGGAGATATGTATAAATGTGTGGTAGATGTGTATACATGTGTGGTAGATGTGTATAAATATGTGGTATATGTCAATACATCTGTAGCAGATGTGCATAAATGTGTGGTAGATGTACATAAATGTGTGGTAGATGTGTATAAATGTGTGGTAGATGTGCACAAATGTGTGGTGTATGTGTATAAATGTGTGGTAGATGTGTACAAATGTGTTGTAGATATGTATACATGTGTGGTAGATGTGTATGCATGTGTGGTAGATGTGTATACATGTGTGGTAAATGTGTATAAATGTGTAGTAGATATGTATAAATGTGTGGTAGATGTGTATGCATGTGTGGTAGATGTGTATAAATGTGTGGTAGATGTGTACAAATGTGTGGTGTATGTGTATAAATGTGGGGTAGATGTGTATAAATGTGTGGTAGATGTGTACAAATGTGGTAGATGTATATAAATGTGTGGTAGATGTGTATAAATGTGTGGTAGATGTGTATAAATGTGTGGTAGATGTGTATAAATGTGTGGTAGATGTGTATAAATGTGTGGTAGATGTGTATAAATGTGTGGTTGATGTGTATAAATGTGTGGTAGATGTGTATAAATGTGTGGTAGATGTATATAAATGTGTGGTAGATGTGTATATACATGTTTAGCAGGTGTGAGTCTAGCAAGACATTCCACACACAACAAGAGACAGCAGCACGGGGAACGTCTGTTAGAGGGACTGTTCATGGCGCACTGCAAGTTGACCTGCTAGAGGGATTGTTCATGGCGCACTGCAAGTTGACCTGCTAGAGAGATTGTTCATGGCGCACTGCAAGTTGACCTGCTAGAGAGAATGTTCATGGCGCACTGCAAGTTGACCTGCTAGATAGAATGTTCATGGCGCACTGCAAGTTGACCTGCTAGAGAGATTGTTCATGGCGCACTGCAAGTTGACCTGCTAGAGAGATTGTTCATGGCGCACTGCAAGTTGACCTGCTAGAGAGAATGTTCATGGCGCACTGCAAGTTGACCTGCTAGATAGAATGTTCATGGCGCACTGCAAGTTGACCTGCTAGAGAGATTGTTCATGGCGCACTGCAAGTTGACCTGCTAGAGAGAATGTTCATGGCGCACTGCAAGTTGACCTGCTAGAGAGATTGTTCATGGCGCACTGCAAGTTGACCTGCTAGAGAGATTGTTCATGGCGCACTGCAAGTTGACCTGCTAGAGAGATTGTTCATGGCGCACTGCAAGTTGACCTGCTAGAGAGATTGTTCATGGCGCACTGCAAGTTGACCTGCTAGAGGGATTGTTCATGGCGCACTGCAAGTTGACCTGCTAGAGAGATTGTTCATGGCGCACTGCAAGTTGACCTGCTAGAGAGATTGTTCATGGCGCACTGCAAGTTGACCAGCTAGAGAGACTGTTCATGGCGCACTGCAAGTTGACCTGCTAGAGAGATTGTTCATGGCGCACTGCAAGTTGACCTGCTAGAGAGATTGTTCATGGCGCACTGCAAGTTGACCTGCTAGAGAGATTGTTCATGGCGCACTGGAAGTTGACAAGTTAGAGAGACTGTTCATGGCGCACTGCAAGTTGACCTGCTAGAGAGATTGTTCATGGCGCACTGCAAGTTGACCTGCTAGAGAGATTGTTCATGGCGCACTGGAAGTTGACAAGTTAGAGAGACTGTTCATGGCGCACTGCAAGTTGACAAGTTAGAGAGACTGTTCATGGCGCACTGCAAGTTGACCTGCTAGAGAGACTGTTCATGGCGCACTGCAAGTTGACCTGCTAGAGAGACTGTTCATGGCGCACTGGAAGTTGACAAGTTAGAGAGACTGTTCATGGCGCACTGCAAGTTGACAAGTTAGAGAGATTGTTCATGGCGCACTGCAAGTTGACAAGTTAGAGAGACTGTTCATGGCGCACTGCAAGTTGACAAGCTAGAGCAGTGGTTCTCAACCGGTGGGGAATTCCCCCCAGGGGGGAATTTTACGGTTTCTAGGGGGGGGGGGGGAGGGGGAATGAAGACTATTTCAAGATCGTGTTAATACAAGAACCGATTACTTGATTTTGTTTTTTCCTTCATACTTACAGTTATGTACGTCTCATCCTTCTAAAATTCATTTTATAAAGTAAGTAGACCCACAAATCATGTTTTATGTGGATGTCTAGACTTGTTTTAGTATATACTATTAAATTTACCTTCCATTTTTACGTATACTATGTAGGGGTGGGGGGATTTTTTAGATAGAAAATATGAAGGGGGGGGGGGTGGGAATGACGTTCTGAAAATACGGTGAAGGAGGGTACGGGCACAATTTTTGATAGGAAGGGGGGGAGGGAATGACGTTCTGAAAATATGGTGAAGGGGGGAACGGGCCAAAAAAGGTTGAGAACCACTGAGCTAGAGAGACTGTTCATGGCGCACTGCAAGTTGACAAGCTAGACCGCTCTAATGGTGACCAGCTAGACCGCTCTAATGTTGACCAGATAGACCGCTCTAATGTTGACAAGTTAGACCGCTCTAATGGTGACAAGCTAGACCGCTCTAATGTTAACAAGCTAGACAGCTCTAATGTTGACCAGCTAGACCGCTCTAATGTTGACAAACTAGACAGCTCTAATGTTGACCAGCTAGACCGCTCTAATGTTGACAAGCTAGACCGCTCTAATGTTGACCAGCTAGACCGCTCTAATGTTGACAAGCTAGACCGCTCTAATGTTGACAAGCTAGACCGCTCTAATGTTGACCAGCTAGACCGCTCTAATGTTGACAAGCTAGATCGCTCTAATGTTGACCAGCTAGACCGCTCTAATGTTGACAAGTTACACCAGTCTAAAGTTGACAAGTTACACCGCTCTAATGTTGACAAGTTAAACCGCTCTAATGTTGACCAGCTAGACCGCTCTAATGTTGACCAGCTAGACCGCTCTAATGTTGACAAGTTAGACCGCTCTAATGTTGACCAGCTAGACCGCTCTAATGTTGACAAGCTAGACCGCTCTAATGTTGACCAGCTAGACCGCTCTAATGTTGACAAGCTAGATCTCTCTAATGTTGACAAGCTAGACCGCTCTAATGTTCACAAGTTACACCGCTCTAATGTTGACAAGCTAGACCGCTCTAATGTTGACAAGCTAGACCGCTCTAATGTTGACAAGCTAGACCGCTCTAATGTTGACAAGTTACAGCGCTCTAATGTTGACAAGCTAGACCGCTCTAATGTTGACCAGCTAGATCGCTTTAATGTTGACCAGCTAGACCGCTCTATCGTTGACCAGCTAGACCGCTCTACTGTTGACAAGCTAGTCCGCTCTAATGTTGACAAGTTAGACCGCTCTAATGTTGACAAATTACAGCGCTCTAATGTTGACCAGCTAGACCGCTCTAATGTTGACAAGCTAGACCGCTCTAATGTTGATAAGCTAGACCGCACTAATGTTGACAAATTACAGCGCTCTAATGTTGACCAGCTAGACCGCTCTAATGTTGACAAGCTAGACCGCTCTAATGTTGACAAGCTAGACCGCTCTAATGTTGACAAATTACAGCGCTCTAATGTTGACCAGCTAGACCACTCTAATGTTAACCAGCTAGACCGCTCTAATGTTGATAAGCTAGACCGCTCTAATGTTGACAAGCTAGACCGCTCTAATGTTGACAAGCTAGACCGCTCTAATGTTGACAAGCTAGACCGCTCTAATGTTGACAAATTACAGCGCTCTAATGTTGACCAGCTAGACCGCTCTAATGTTGACAAGCTAGACCGCTCTAATGTTGACAAGCTAGACCGCTCTAATGTTGACAAATTACAGCGCTCTAATGTTGACCAGCTAGACCGCTCTAATGTTGACCAGCTAGACCGCTCTAATGTTGATAAGCTAGACCACTCTAATGTTGACAAGCTAGACCGCTCTAATGTTGACAAGCTAGACCGCTCTAATGTTGACAAGCTAGACCGCTCTAATGTTGACAAATTACAGCGCTCTAATGTTGACCAGCTAGACCGCTCTAATGTTGACCAGCTAGACCTCTCTAATGTTGACAAGCTAGTCCGCTCTAATGTTGACCAGCTAGACGGCTCTAATGTTGACAAGCTAGACCGCTCTAATGTTGACAAGCTAGACCGCTCTAATGTTGACAAGCTAGACCGCTCTAATGTTGACAAGCTAGACCGCTCTAATGTTGACAAGCTAGACCGCTCTAATGTTGACAAGCTAGACCGCTCTAATGTTGACAAGTTACAGCGCTCTAATGTTGACAAGCTAGACCGCTCTAATGTTGACCAGCTAGACCGCTTTAATGTTGATTAGCTAGACCGCTCTATCGTTGACCAGCTAGACCGCTCTACTGTTGACAAGCTAGTCCGCTCTAATGTTGACAAGTTAGACCGCTCTAATGTTGACAAATTACAGCGCTCTAATGTTGACCAGCTAGACCGCTCTAATGTTGACAAGCTAGACCGCTCTAATGTTGACAAGCTAGACCGCTCTAATGTTGACAAGCTAGACCGCTCTAATGTTGACAAGCTAGACCGCACTAATGTTGACAATTTACAGCGCTCTAATGTTGGCCAGCTAGACCGCTCTAATGTTGACAAGCTAGACCGCTCTAATGTTGACAAGCTAGACCGCTCTAATGTTGACAAATTACAGCGCTCTAATGTTGACCAGCTAGACCGCTCTAATGTTGACAAGCTAGACCGCTCTAATGTTGACAAGCTAGACCGCTCTAATGTTGACAAGCTAGACCGCTCTAATGTTGACAAATTACAGCGCTCTAATGTTGACCAGCTAGACCGCTCTAATGTTGACCAGCTAGACCGCTCTAATGTTGACAAGCTAGACCACTCTAATGTTGACAAGCTAGACCGCTCTAATGTTGACAAGCTAGACCGCTCTAATGTTGACAAGCTAGACCGCTCTAATGTTGACAAATTACAGCGCTCTAATGTTGACCAGCTAGACCGCTCTAATGTTGACCAGCTAGACCGCTCTAATGTTGACAAGCTAGTCCGCTCTAATGTTGACCAGCTAGACGGCTCTAATGTTGACAAGCTAGACCGCTCTAATGTTGACAAGCTAGACCGCTCTAATGTTGACAAGCTAGACCGCTCTAATGTTGACAAGCTAGACCGCTCTAATGTTGACAAGCTAGACCGCTCTAATGTTGACAAGCTAGACCGCTCTAATGTTGACAAGTTACACGCTCTAATGGTGACAAGCTAGACCGCTCTAATGTTGACCAGCTAGACCGCTCTAATGTTGACCAGATAGACCGCTCTAATGTTGACCAGCTAGACCGCTCTAATGTTGACAAGCTAGACCGCTCTAATGTTAACAAGCTAGACCGCACTAATGTTAATTTTTGTTTTGCTTTGAACCCAAGGGTAGTCCACACATGTGATACTATTTATAGTCCACTAGACTCACTTTTGCGTGTGGGTTAGGTTTCCCTATTACAAGTGTCCCTCACTATTAGTCGATCTCACTTCGACTTCAGAGGTATGTGCAACTTACGTCCCCAAGGCAAGGACGAGAAGTCAACATTTTTAGTCCGAATGACCGGTGTAGAAGTTGAACCGGCTACCTTAGTATCAGCACACCGGATGTTTAACACCATGCAGTATTATCCAATTGGTTTGGGGCCAAAAGGGTCGGGGCACCACAGGAGCGCCAAAAGAAAGCCCCCGGGGACCAAAAGGGTCGGGGCACCACAGGAGCGCCAAAACAACAGCCCCCCTAGTGACCCAACCCCCGGGGGCCCCACCCCCCAGGGCCCCGGGGCGCGACCGCCCGACCGGGCCGTCCTCTGTATCCCGGAGCGCACGCATGGCGACCGAGCCATCGATTTAGAGTGTATCATCTACAGACATACCAAGATGCGCACCGCGAAGAACAGTTGTAAGTGGCTACGGCTACGTTCCACAGAGCCCTGCAATCGGAGTTGTATGAGGGACTACTGCAAATTCCATGCAGTGCTAATACGGAAGGGTTCATGTACCAAACCGTGCAGAAGCTGTGGGAGGGGGGTCACAAACTATCTATCAATTTGTAAGGAGTGTGGTTATAACGCAGCCAATCGCCGAACATGGTACCATGAAAAGGTAAAGCCTTTTAACGCCGAGTTTAAGCGATTGGCTATGATCACAGAAATATAAAAGTCAATTAGAGACATGGAACTATCCACTGTACGTACACACTCACCTGTTAGAGACTGACAGATCTGTGTATTTAGCCATGCCTACGCTGATTCAGTTGAAACAGCAAGCCCGCGAGTATGGCATGCCATACAGTGGGAGGAGGAAGGCCGTTCTTGAGGGGGAAATATCCAGAGCGCGTGAGATGGCTCGGGCCACCCTGCTCGAGAAGAACCCCAACCTACAACGGGCACGACTTGAAGCAGGGATTACCACCGCCCTGAGATTTGTATATGGTACCGCCGCGGACCGAGCCGCGATCGTCGCCGAGCGACGACACCGCGCCCGGCAACGTGCTCAACGCCACGCCGACCTCGAAGCAGAGTTCCTTGCCAGAGCTGATAGTGTGCGAGAGGAAATGGATGAGGAGTTGGCGGGGCTAATTCGCAATGCACCCGAATTGAAACTCACCCGGGAGATTGAGGGGAGCCTGAGAAAATATGAAGCAAGCGTCCCAGAAGGTAGCGACTATGATGAGCCTGGACAATTTATGTTTTCGATGGAGCCCGCCATCAAAGCCCTGGTGGTAAAAGGGTTGGGGGATTATGGCAGCGTTAAAATGCAGCTGTATCTCCATCTAAAATACTATCGCACCACCCCAGAAGGCGAACAGATTACGGCAATCGCCACCCATGGAAGCAGGAACTATGAAGTACTGCACGAGGGGGAAATTGATGAGGGGCTGAAGCTCGCCATAGCCAAGATATTCGCTGACAGTGAATGCTTCACCGAACAGGGCTCGGATTGGCACTATGATGAGTGTGTGCAGCTCGACCTCTACATAGTAAAATACCAACCATTCCGAGGCTCTAGCTACTTCGCGACACCCAGCTTCATTCCACCACGTAGTGTTGTGAATGTAAAGAATGAGGACAACCGCTGCTTTGAATGGGCCATACTCTCAGCGCTCTACCCAGTAGCGCATGGAGAGCATCCTGATAGGCTCAACAATTATAGCGCCCACCTGGGAGAGCTAAACTTTGAAGGAATCGAGTTCCCAGTGCAGCTGAACAGCATTGCGAAGTTTGAAAACCAGAATCCTACCATAGCCATCAGAGTCTTTGGGTGGAACAAAGGACCAACCATACTCCGGACCAACACACTCCAGCGCAACCAAATCAACCTCTTGCTCCTATGTAAGGATGAGAATAGGCACTATGTCTGGGTCAAGGATGTGGGGCGGCTTCTATATGGAAACAGCAAACATAGGGGTAAGAAGTATCCATGTCTCAACTGTCTCCATGTACACTCCTCTCAGGAAACCTTGGACCAACATGTGCCACTCTGCCAAGGCATCAACACAGCCTGCCAGGTGAATGTCATGCCTAAAGAGGGAAAGATGAATTTCAAGTCCCTCCAGAAACAGATGAGGGCGCCATACATCATATACGCAGACTTTGAGACCTTGAACGTTCCAGTACATGGTGCGTCAATGGATCCAAGCCAGAGCAACACGCGACAACTTGCTGAGCAGCCCCCCTGCGGCTTCGGCTACACCATTGTACGCTGCGACGGGCTCACCACAAACCCTGTCGTATATCGGGGGGAGGATGCTGCCGATGAATTCCTCAAACGCTTGGGACAAGAGCAGGCCACCATCCACCACAAGTTACAGCGGCCGGCTCTGATGGTGCTGGGGCAAAAAGACCGTGAAGACTTTGCCTCCGCCACCACCTGCCACATCTGTAAAGAGCCGCTGGAGGAGGACAAGGTGAGAGACCACTGCCATATTACAGGCAAATACCGGGGCGCTGCCCACAATGTCTGTAATCTAGCATGGCGCATCAATAGAGACAAGCTGAGGATACCTGTAGTCTTCCACAACCTCAGAGGATACGACTCCCACATCATCATGCAAGCGGCCGGCCGTCTGGACTGGGGAAAAAGAACGGTCTACAAGAAGAAGAAAAGCGGCCAATGACAAAACAAACAAGTAGACAACACAACAATCACCTGCATACCAAACACCATAGAGAAGTACGCCTCCTTCACCATCGGTCAGCTGCAATTCATTGACAGCCTACAGTTCATGAATAGCTCTCTAGACACCCTGGTAGGGAACCTCAGCGAGCTGACACACTGCGGTAAATCAATGGCTCTGACACGTAGAGGCAACGATATAATCTCAAGATGTGAGACGTGCAACACTGAGAAGCACACCCCCTGGGCCGTCTTAATGAACAAGTTCAGGACCACGCTATGCCAGAGCCAGTCACATCTCCTTCTCCGTAAGGGTGTATACCCCTACGAATATATGGACAGCTTCGAGCGCTTTGCAGAGGACCGCCTACCACCCAAAGAGGCATTCTACAGCAAGCTCACCCGAGAAGGAATCAGTGACTCTGACTATGCCCACGCCCAGAAAGTGTGGCAGGAGCTCGATTGCAAAACACTCGGAGGCTACCATGACCTATACCTGAAAACAGACGTCAGTCTGTTGGCTGATATATTCGAGGCATTCCGAGACACCTGCATGGAGGTATATCAGCTCGACCCAGCCCACTACATCAGTGCACCCGGCCTGGCATGGGACGCACTCCTAAAAAAGACGAAGGTGCAACTCGAGCTCCTAACCGACTTGGATATGCACCTCCTCTTTGAGAAGGGACTCCGAGGGGGTGTGGCCATGGTCTCCAAGCGGTATGCTAAGGCCAACAACCCCAAGACTTCAGACTATGACCCCACAACACCCAATTCGTGGATCATGTACCTAGATGCAAATAACCTGTATGGGTGGGCCATGATGGAATACCTCCCCACCGGAGGGTTCCAATGGGCCAATCCAACTCTCGAGGAGGTACTCAACACCCCCGACAACGCCCCAGAGGGATGGCTTGTTGAGGTTGATTTGAAGTACCCAGCGCACCTACATGAAGCCCACAGTGACTATCCGCTAGCTCCAGAAACCATGACCATCCCAGAGGCCTGGTTGAGCAGCTATCAGCGCGAGCTCCAGAACAAACTGGGGGGTAAGTTCACGGAGCAAACAAAGCTGGTACCTCATCTCCACAACAAGGAGCGATACGTCGTCCACTACCGCAATCTCAAACTCTATCACAGCCTCGGTCTAGAGGTCACCCAGATCCACCGAGCCATCAAGTTCAATCAGTCCCAATGGATGAAGCCCTACATAGAGATGAACACCTCTCTACGAGCCCAAGCCAAATCGGAATTTGAGAAGGACTTCTTCAAGCTGATGAACAATGCCGTCTTTGGGAAGAGTATGGAGAATGTTCGCAAACGCATCAGAGTCAACCTTATCAGAGGCACCGAGACTGACCGACTCCGAAAATTAATCGCCAGCCCCAACTACGAATCGTGTAGAATCTTCAACGGTGGACTGGTGGCGGTGCACAGCATCAAGAACAAGGTCCAGCTGAATAAACCAGTCTATTGTGGGCAGGCCATCCTGGACCAATCCAAGTACCTCATGTACGACTTCTGGTACAATCGGCTTAAACCCCAATACGGTAATAGACTCCAGCTCTGCTACACTGATACTGACTCCCTTCTACTTCAGGTGGAGACTGAGAATGTGTACGCGGACATGAAGACTCACCCCGACTGGTACGACTGCTCAGATTATCCGCGTGACCACCCCAACCATTCGACTGCGAATAAAAAGGTGGTCGGCAAATTCAAAGATGAATGCAACGGCCGCTCGATAGCTGAGTTCGTCGGTCTCAGACCAAAGATGTACTCAATCCTAGAGGAGGCCGCCAACATCAAGAAAGCCAAAGGAGTGGCTCGGGCAGTTGTGAAGAAGGACCTCAGACACGAACACTACAAGGACAGTCTGTTCGGTCAGCGGGAATACAAGCACACACAGGTTGCCATACGAAGCAAGGGCCACCAGATAGGGGTTTATGAGATGAACAAAACATCTCTGAGCCCCATGGACACGAAAAAATGGATTTGTGCTGATGGTATCAACACTAGGGCCTACGGCTACCTAGAATCCTGCTAGGGAGTAGCTGTGGAGCTCCTCACATCCACGAGCTGGTCCATCTACGAGGTAGAAGTCCATAGAGTAGAGAACCGAGGGATGTATAACGGGCAGATCGCCAGCCTGGGCCTCATCGCTTAGGGAGGATCCGGTCAGGAGGCATTTGGGTGTCGGGAGGAACAATCATCAGCTCTTCACGAACGAAGCCCCGCGCTGGCCCATCCTCCAGGTAGTACAGCGCAGGCCGCCCATCCTGGCATACTGTTCTACGAATCTCGTGTACTGTTAATGACCACGAAGGATCAGTCGCCCGGCGCCGGCCACCTTCAAGCTCATGCTCCCCAGGCGAGCTTGCATACAGATACCGAACTAGAGCCTCAGGCGGAATCACAGGCTCCTTGAGGCCCATAGTACGGTGAGCAGGAGCGGCCGGTGAATGGGATACAGAAGTGTCCTTAATGGCATCAACCGGCTTCCGACCCGTCAAACGAGTCACCTCACCGTTAAGAGCCGCGACCACCTGAGGAAGAGCCCGAACCCATTCAGCTGAACGTTCAGAGGACCCTCGAGCCGCCAGTAGTAACTCTTGGGCGTACTGGGCACCGAACAGTCTCTCCGCCAGAGTGCGATTGAACCTCTCGACGATCGCCTGCTGCCGGTGATTCCCAGCTTCTCCACGCCGTATCTGTGTCTTATGCTTTGCTGCCAGCTGGCTCACAGCACCCATAAACTCACGCCCCGGATCAATCTGCAGAAGCCGTGGCCATTTGAGTGGCCCGCGTTTGTAAATTCGCTCTAGGGCCAAAGCCACCCCTTCACTGCTCTTGTCTGTCAAAGCCTCTGCTTCCTTAAACCGTGAGGCAACATCCACAACTGTCAAGGCATACTTAAATGTCTTACGACCAACCCGGTCATGTGGTAGGTAGAGCAAGTCAGCCTGATGGATGGCATTCGGTCTATCTTCATCAATAGATGGCCGCGGAATGTAACGAGGAGCGGGTAAATAGATCTGAAAAATAGCTTGCTTCTTGAGCCAGTCTCGGGCAACATCCTCCGAAACATTAGCTGCAGCAGCTAGCTTCTTAATGGCCGCCAAGCCTTTCCAGTAGCCCTGAGGGCTGTAGTAGATATCCTCCAGATCTTTCATTTTGGTAGCAGCGGTCAATCTCTAAAGCAACTTGTAAGCAACAATACCAGTCGCTGCCAGCCCAAGAACGATAAAAGTGATCTCGCGGTCTTTCTGCGGCTCGGATGGCACGTAGAAATCCGACAGGCGAGGTTCAGGCTCGAGGGGCTCGACACGTTTGCCAGAGATCAGGCTGTATTCCCGCATGGCCTGGTCGACATCCTGGAAAGAGTGAACGGCGTGGCCTTCACGCTGTAGCTCATCGTTGAGCCAGTCCAGCCGCGCGGTTCTCTTTCTCATCCACTCAGCCTGGGCCGCCTGTAGCCGCTCGACAGCCTCATCGTGCCGCCTCATTTCTTCATGGGCGTCCGCATGCCCTAGCTTGGAAAAGAGGTAGTTGCCCCCCGTAAACGCGAGGGCATTTACAACAGCGCCCCCTATCATCATTGCGACAGAGGCCATAGCTAGCGGGGCTGATACTGTAAGGGTTTATGCAATATATCAGCGGGGATCAAGCCCTCTTTTATAAGCAAATCTCGGAGTGCTAAGGCGATGGACGTGTCTAAAACCATCATCCCAAGGTCATACATATCAGCGTCTAGCTTGGGCAAGGTTGCCCCTTTGAAAATCAGCTTGGTCAGTTTTGCGGTGCCTACCGTAAGCGCGGCCACCACAGCGCCGTGGTAAACAGCGTTAACAATAACTTTCCCGTCAACGCCTGCCATTATTCCATATAAAATGGATCTCTATTCTTTAATATGTTAGTCTCCGGCCGCTTGGAGGGCGCAGGTGGGGCAGGTGCTTTAGTCCGCCGCATTTTCTGCCTAATTACTCCGACGACAACGACAACGCCAGCCACTCCGATAATCCAGGGAGTCCAGCCGCGGTAATCAACTGGCACTATTGGAAACAGCGGTGGTGGGGCCTGCCCATGCTCGGGGGCTAACTTTCGTTTCTTCTCACGAACAGCCTGCTGCAGAGCTAGAGACAGCCTCTCTGCTTCACGACTCTTTCGAGCAGCAGCTCCTCTCTTCCCAGCCGCAACTTTCCTGGGGTCCTTCGTCACTAGTTTCTCCTGTGGAGCAATTTCGGGGGTCTCCTCCTCCATCTTGTTCTTGCTTAGGACAGATATGTCCAAAATGGCAGTGCCTAAAAGTTGCTAGTGCGACAGTTGCAGGTGCTAAGCACATACCGAACTTATGGTAGAGTTCACATGTAACTGTGTTTAGCGCATGCCCTAGAAACGGGTCGGCCTCCAGGTCTGTCACCAAAGCTTGATTATCAGCAATGGGGAGGAACATACTTGCCACTTGTGCGTACATCTGTAGCATAGCCGTGCCCAGGGTCTTTGTTATTGCCGCTCCAAGCCTCGCCTCGTGCCTCGCATATAGCTTCTCAATTTATTGATCAGGCAAGGCCTCAACCTGTTCCACTGTAAGTTTGGAGTACTTACCGCCTATGTACTGCCCGGCACGTCCCCCAGCCGCAAGTGCTGCCAGCCTTTCACGATGCAACGCATGTCCGGACTGTGGCGTTGTGGTAGGTGGTGATGCATGTCCGGACTGTGGTGTTGTTGTAGGTTCCGGAGCAGACTCTACCGGCTTTGCCTCTTCACGTAACAGCTGGTCGAGTATGGTGTCACAATCCATCACAGCGTTTGCAAATACCCAACGTCTAACTCTAATATAGGAATGCACAGCCCATCCAAGCACACAACATGTGCATATCAGTTGTAATACAACTAAGGCTGTTACGGAGTAACAAAGCACTGTTTCATACATGCTTAGCTGATGCTTAATATATGCTTAGCTGATGTTTAACATATGCTTAGCTGATGCTTAACATATGCTTAGCTGATGCTTAACATATGCTTAGTATCTAACAAACCTCACCAGCTTTGAGCACTTTATAAGAAAATGGGAACTTGGTCCTCAGTACCAGCTTTGAGAACTCATTGGTTTCGAGTTGCTTTCGCACCCCATCACGTTCCTCCCTAGAGTGGATGATGTAGTTCTCATCCAGGCAGTCTTCAAAGCTATCCTTATCCTTGGAATGGAAGAGCGCCACCCATTGTGTCTGCGCTCTGAGGCCTTTCGCAACGGCGTTGTACTTCTGGGTTTGAACCCACAGACTTTGCTTGGCATGTCGCCCGCTAAAAGCTAGATAAGTCAACATAGTCCGCTTCTGCGCAATAGCGTCCTCTGCGCTGCAGTCATCAATGATGTATAACGTTGGTGTCCCCTGAAACATTTTATAGAAGGCCTCTAGCCATTTGAGCAGCCGATCACCGGGGTCAAATATGAAGACCTCGCGATCTGACCACACCCACGGCCGGGCCCGGTATGTTTCATTGTATCGTACCGAAGGGCAAGCAATTACAATATGCTCGAAAACACCCCTGTACGGGCCTTCCAGGAGGTCGAGAATGAATTCTGTTTTACCACACGATGTGGGGCCTGTGATGATGGCCGAGTGTGGCTTAAGTGGGAACTCCATTAATAAACAGCACTAACGAATCTCCCGGTGTCGATGTTCAGCTGTCCGTCCATAACCAAATAAACGTAGCAGTACAGGGGCCCCGCCGGTTCGGCCTCTTTCGTGATCTGGAGAGTGATGCCCTCAGAGCCGTTCTCTACACGCCGGCCGCTGCCGTGAAGATGGTCATCGTCGGAGGTCCTGAAGTCCAGCCACAAGCAGAATTTTGACGTCAAGTACTCGCCTAGACTAACATCGAACAATCCTAGCTCTTTGGCGACTGCGCTTGTCTCAGGGTGCCTTTTGAGGCCACCAGCGAAGAATTTCCTCGCTTCGTCCCAGAGCTGGTGTGGTGCTAAGCCGTGCGCAAATAGCTGATTGGCTTGTCCTTCTACGATGACTTCAACTTTGGTGATCTGTGGGTTGTAAAACCACTCTGGTTGGCGTGCAAAATCCTTTTGGTTGGCGGGGTCTTCCCATAATAGGAGAATGCCTTTCAAAGACTTACAGGGTGTGTTCAGATTGATGTTCCATATCGAGTCCTTCTTTTTCTGAGGGATCCGTCTATGTCGTAGGACCCGCTCGTATAACACCACCATACGGCTCTCATACATGCTCCGAATTAGCCGGGCCAACGTGGGTTCAGTGACTACTTCGTACTCGAGACAGATGTTTTCTAGGGAGTATGAGGAGTTGCCGGCATCTTTACCAGTTGCGCGAATCACACGGGAAGCGTCGTTAAAGGTCAACTCAATCTCCAGCCGATCACTAAGAGCAGATTGGTAGAAGGGCGCATCCGTTTCAAGCAACTCAAAGTCTAGTGGTATGTAGTACCTGTTTTTGAAGGCCTTCGCGATGGCCACGTCTCTCGCATTGGCGGCGGGCAGAACAGCAGCATCCGCTGCGCCAACACGCGCCTTGGTCACATTCATACCAGTGCTAGTATCGATGCCTTGATACACAGCGCTCGCCCGCTCCGATTGGCTCTTCCAAAGATCCAGATAGACGTTGTAGACGTCACTGTCCACAAGAGAGAAGACTTCATTGCCCGATAGCCTGACGGTCAGCTTTTGAACCAGTGCTCGGCCGAGGTTCTGGACCACGGACCGGTTGACATCAGGGGAGCTGAGGTCGACATTGAATGCCAGCCGCACCGACCCAGGCACGATAACATCGTGTGCACCGAGATTGGGAAAACGAACTAGTAACTGCTGCTTCGGACCGATCGTAGAAGGATTGTTGGTCACGATTATCGTTTGCCGCAATCCTTTCACACCGAGCGGCTCCCGGAGACGGCGGTAAGGGTTAAGCTTACGACCATATGCACTTGAAGACATGGCTAGTTGTTTATTATTGTTGCTTTGTAGCAATATCTAATATGGATAGAGTTGAGCTGACTGATTTTGGTGGTGAAGAGGGGAGGCCTGAAACGGGCGAGGAAGAAGAGACAGGCTTCATCGACGACGATTTTGATGTCGATAATCCCCGCATTGTTAATACCGAGTGGCCGTCACAGGGGGAGACGTCACAGGGGGAGACGTCACAGGGGGAGCGCAACTTATTCATAGAACTAGAAAACAGCGCTATTAACGACTATTTTAAAAGGGTGGAGAAGATGTGGGGTATCAAACCTATAACTGGTATAGATTATACAAAAATTCGTTTGGGTCGCCGGAATGCTCTCTATGTTAACCACCAAAGGATTACACAGTATGATAATGGCATGCCGTTAGATGTGAATAACCTCAGAGTGAGTACCAGAGAGGTATTGGGGTTTGTGGACAAAATACCACCAAAGGTTGTCACCATCCTTGAGGAGACTGCTAGTGATCTGGCGGAGGAAGAAGCTGCTCTATGTGGTGCAGATATTCAGGCTGTCCCACAAATAGCTTCAAATGTTGGCAACATCTTAGAACGGGCTATGTCGAGTCCAGAAGTGCAGCGGGTTTTAGAAACCTCACACGTAGACCAATACCTGGGAGAGAAAGGCTTACCTCCAGTGAGAGAACTCCGGGGGCTCATGGCGCTTGACAAAGCGGTGACAACGATTAAAGGTAAACTCACAAACTATCTGGTTATTCTCGACCAGCAAGATAAAGAGGTCGCCATAAGGCGGCGGAAAATGTTTATAGCACCCAATGAGGAGAGTAGGGACTTTCAAGAGCAAAAGATTGCCGATATTGAAGAAGCTAAGAAGAGGCTTTTAATAGAGGTTGCTGAGTTACACGAAGACTTACGCAACCAATTCAGTCGGATCCGTGAAACCATTCATCGGGTGGTCAATGAAGACACCACACTGGGTGAGAGGCTGCGGACTCTGTTCCGAGAGCAGGGTATCACCATAGCGAGCATTCTCACAGCGATCGGCCTCTTAATTTCCACTATCACCCTAGCCATTACTGGTGGTGGTGGTGGTCCTACCCCACCGCCTGGCCCACCACCCATCCCACCACCTGGCCCGCCACCTGGCCCTGGGGCTAAGGAATGGATTCGGCAGAAACTGAAAGACCTAGCGAGCTTTCTAGCCAGGCTAGCTGGTAAGACTGCGGAGGCACTCCCAGGAATCATAGGCGGCATTATCTCCTGGCTTCTTAACTTCTTGAGTAAGGGTGTGGGATGGCTGGCTGGAAATCTCTGGGCATTAGTGGTTGCACTCGGTGGCTTGCTGCTGCTGGCTATCAGAGAGCGGTTAATTGCGGTGAACAAACCATAGGACCACTAGACCGACTGCGACACCCCCAGCAATGAGTGCTATCTTTTCATTTTGATGCTGCAGCCCAGCTGCCTTATCAGCTATGCTAGTGGTCGGCAGCGCTGGCTGAGCAATGCTGGGCAGCTCTACCGTCGGCTGTGCAATGGTGGGCAGCTTAGGGGCATTAATGGTTGTATTCAGGCCACGCTTTAGGCCTGGCTCTGCGATGATGATCATGTTGTTATATCCAACAGCCAATGCGGAGCAGCATGTCGCTGGGGGCCATATACAACCCCGTTCCAAAGACATAATTAACTTCTGAGCTCGCGTTTTGTAGCACATCCTAATATCTTTTGATGGCCGCCGCGAGATCGACGGGCGCAGAGATGGCGTCTTCTACTAATACCAGGAATTGCTTCTGGGCATCAAACGCCGTTCCGGTTCCCAGAATTCATGTTCTAGTCTGAGCCTGGGCCCCTAAGATGGCCCACACATAGGTTCGAATGCTGTCATTTAGTCGCTCAACACCGGGGCGTGTGAAGCCCTGTGACTTGTTAAGAATGAAAGCCTGCCAGCCAGAATCAGCGTGAATATCGTCTTGCGAGATATAATCTATGTGTAGTATGTCATTTGTGGTTTGTTGTGTGAATGAATGGCGCTTTGGGTCATATACACCATCATGTCCATCAGGCAGGGCGCGATAACCAGTGTTCGTCCAGTAAATGTATACACTCCCCAACCCGTTATTCCTCCCGAGCCGTCTCCAGTTATCATTCTGGGGAATTCCAAATTCTGCGCATATACGCTGATAGGCTCTTACATCGTAGGGATTTTCAAAGGCGTTCCAACCCTGGTCTTGTGGTAGAGCCACACGCATCTCTTTGAGGATTCGACGAATCTGGTAGTAGACATGGAATATGAAGACGGCTCGCGTTAGTGGGTCAGGGCCGGACAGATGCTCCTGCGCGGACACCCCACACCCCGCCGTGGCACACCATACTGCGAAGTTGAGTTGGTTTTGCCAGAATTGCATCGGATTGCTGTACCAGGCTTGCACGATCTGGTCTGACTCCACGTATGGCAACCGGTATTTTTCAAACATGTTGGGGAACTGTGTCGGAAAGGCTCCTTGGAGGTTGACCTGTATGTCCACCTTTGTGAGATCCTTTATTTGTGCAAACGGGTATACCCCACCCGTCGGGTATTTGGCGTCCTTATTGAACTCGTAAGCAGTCATTATTATTAGCTGTGCTAATATGTTTTTCACACTTAGCAACGTCCAACATGGGGAACCCATCCCCCTCAACCCGGTCCTAGACAATCGTGATGGTGACCTAGAGGTGGCTATCGTGGAATTGTTGTTCTACCCCGCGTGGGTTAATATTTCCGCGAAGCTGAAAAACAATTGGTTCAAACTTGATGATGAAGTTGTTACTATCCCCGACGGGTATTATGATGTCTGTGCTCTTAACAAACAATTCTTTGAGCCACGGAAGCTCTCTCTTTCTCTCAACCCCGCAACAGGCCTTGTAAGTCTCAGTGGTATAAAATCGGGGGTGGCCTTAGGGTTCGGAGGGCTAGGTGGGGTTCTTGGGTTCGGCATAGACTACAGAAGTGAGCGGTTCAATGAGGTGTTTACATTCTATGAAGCGAAGTTTCCTAACCTTATCATATATAAGGAGTTGTACATTCATCTCGAGGGCCTATCATCATATGAAAACCGTCATAATTCTCTTCCCTCCACACTTCTCCGGGCTGTACCCGTTAAAAAAGAGGAATGTAATCAAGGGAGACATGAGATTTTCTCTGTGCCTCATTATAAAAGGCTAGAAACTGGAACGGTAGGGAGTATAAGACTTTCGGTCCTAGATGAAAAGGGTAACGACGTGCCACTGGTATATCTAAGCTGCGTACTTCACATCAGACATGGTTGCTCCGTTGGGTATTTACCGTCCTTATTGAACTCGTAAATTATTACACGTGCTAATATGTACATCACATTAACCAACATCCAGCGTGGGGAACCCATCCCCCTCAACCCGGTCCTAGACAACCGCGATGGTGACCTAGAGGTGGCTATCGTGGAATTGTTGTTCTATCCAGCGTGGGTTAATATTTCCCAGGAGCTGGCCAATAATAAGTTCCTGGTGGG
The DNA here is from genome assembly GCA_963921405.1 of Cepaea hortensis. Classification (NCBI taxonomy): domain Eukaryota; kingdom Metazoa; phylum Mollusca; class Gastropoda; order Stylommatophora; family Helicidae; genus Cepaea; species Cepaea hortensis. The sequence continues at coordinate 3,215,373 of OY992890.1, forward strand.
GGGTAAACAGATTGTTATCCCTGATGGGTACTACGACGTATGTACCCTCAACAAGCAATTCTTTGAGCCTCGCAAGTTTTCTCTGACGCTGAACCCCGCAACTGGCCTTGTACATCTCGCTGGTATGTACACTCCCAATATGTTAGAGGGGGGCCTAGCCCATACTCTTGGGTTTTTTGGGTGGGAACATACTAATGACGGGATAGTCGCAAAAGAGTTTCCCAAACTCCTCTTATATAAGGAGTTGTACATTCATCTCGAGGGTCTATCATCATATGAGAACCGTCATAATTCGCTTCTCTCCACACTCCTCAGGGCTGTGCCCGTTAAAAATGTGGAATGTAATCAAGGGAGACATGAGGTTTTCTCTGTGCCTCGTTATAAGAAGTTGGAGACTGGAACTCTAAGCGAAATTAGACTTTCGGTCCGTGATGAACAAGGCAAAGCTGTGCCGCTGGCATATCTAAGTTGTGAACTCCACATCAGAAAACACAATGGCTGATTCAGAAGGTCCAGGAAGGCATCGCCCAAGAGCATGCTCTACCCTAACCTTTGCTGATTTGGCCGACACTATTGGGTGGCGGGAGCCGGGTCATAACTACAAGATCTATGGCCTCCAGCTCACTCCCCAGGGGGTCTATGCTCGTGCCGCCATAGACCATCCCGACGACGATGACTGGGATCTGCAGCTTGAGCTTCGCACGGGATATACTCACCTCGAGCCCAATGGGATACTTATCAGGTTAACCAACATGGGCAAGGTGTTTGTGAGTTATCAGGCCTGCAGGACAGTCACACGCCCCAACAAGTCTCCTGTTGTGACCTACCAGTCATTTCTGAAAATGCAGTGCGCCAGGGCTCTCTTCTATACCGTATCGGCGACTGAGGCTAAAGCTCAGGGGACTAAATATTGCCTGAAGGCTGTTACAGAGTGTAAAGCTGACCTTGATATGCTAGGTAAGCCTCCTAAGGAGTCAACCATCTATCTCGAGTTAGCTATTGGGCCTGTGGCACAGACTGAGTTTGCCCCAGTCCTTCCTGGGGTCTCTATTAAATGGAGTGCGTCATCACTCCCCAGGCATGTTGCTCTCGTCATTACTTCCGCGGCCGACGGGACGTGGGCGACCAGGGCAACAGAGACGGATATTATAGTAGAGCTCGGTGAGGTTGCGGTAGATGAAATCATTTTTACTACCGTTACTGCTTTTGTCCGGCTTTTGTTCACTACAGAGACGATTAGCACCGTTCGCATTGAACATTTAATATCTCAGTTGAAGAAGTAGGTTTGACGCGCAAAGAATAATGTCGCTCTATCCTACAATCGATACTAGTGACGGCGGTGCCTATCGTATTCAAGAGCTTACCCGTCTTCGGAAGTCTCTGGAAGATGAAAGGGACAAACGGGCTGCACTGTATAAAAAATATCGGCGTGCCGTTAATGCATTAGACGCTGTGGACAGCGCGATGCTGGCGGCTAGCGTTGGTATGGGGGTGGGGGGTGTTGGGCTTCTTACCACCATTATCGCTGCCCCTATAGTTGTCGGGCTTGAGATAGCTGCCCTAGCTTGTGGAATCATGTCCGCTGGGAGCAAGCTAGCGTCCCGCAAACTAACATCAAAAGCTAAGAAGCATGATGAAATTTGCACTCTGGCGACGGCTAAGCTTTCTAGTATAGCCGACCTTGTTTCAAAAGCTTTGGATGATGGGAGAATTTCAGACGTGGAGTATAAAATAATTACAGCTGAAGAAAAGACATTTCACCAGTTGAAAAAAGATATTCGGAGCAAGGCGCCGGCGGATCTGGACGAAGAGACCAAAAAATCTCTCATTCTGAAAGGCCGAGACGCGGCACGGGCAGAGTTTGTAAAAGCTTTAGGGTCGAAATAACCTGTATACACGATCAGGAAAATCTGGGGCCGCCCCCCTATTCCACCGAACGATCCGCCAGTGGATAATGCGCGGAAGGATATACTCCTCAGATAAACAAGGTGTGTATGAACATTTTTTCTCTCCCGCGTGACACGGTTGCTCGCAATGGTGGTTGGCCGACGAAATTTGCGCTAAGCTAAGCCACACCTATAGGCCCTCTGGGCTATATTGAGGATCTAACTTCACCCCTTTATAGAGTAGCAGTTTGATTCCAGTCGTCTTTTCAAACTTCCAAAACATCCTATGAAGCGCGTCTAGTGTGCAACGCTCACACATCTCATATGGTTTCCTAACACCCCTCTCACAGAATATACACTCTTCTATCACCTCGCCCCGCTTTGCCTCATGCCAAGAACAATAAAGGCCGATGGCTGGGCGGCCGCAATGAAGTTCTGTGCCGAGCTTCGGCCACTCACATCCATAGGTCTCCATCTGTATGTGCCCAATAAGTCAGCCTCTAATTCGACGCGCCCTAATATTTTCAGATATAACGGAAAAAAAAGCCGCCTAAACCATCACGTGAATTTTTAAAAAAAAGAATTTAAAAAAAATGCAAAAGTCGGCTTTGTGATTCGTTCCCCCACCCCTCTCAGAGGATGACAACAACCCGGGTTTTTATGCACACAACTTGCCATCCTCCGAGAGATGTGAGGTGTGTTGGTTAAACCACATGTATAGAGATTAGTCGACCCCCTTGTTGGTTGCTAATCGAAACGAAATACTAGCGAACCTAGAAGGTGCCCCCATCCGCACTACGGCAGCCTAGAATATTGAATGGAAACCCGGGTTTGAGCATGCAAACCATTCAATTTCTAGACCTGCTGAGTGTGATGTGGTTTAACCAACTTGACCACGCCACCGACAGAGGTAACAGCAACATTTTATGGTTATATGTCACTATTAAAATATGTAGTATACATTTGTATATAATTTTGTACATACATTTGTATATAATTTTTTTTGTACATACAATGTTTTTTTTTCAATGTATGTTATAAAAAAAAGCAAAGAAATTAATAAAAGCTTATAAAAGCAAGATTTTGTATATCACTGGCTCAGCGCGCATTGATTAACTTCCACGTCACTTGTTGGCGGGGGAAATAAGCGTGCTGTGTGTAGCACATTCTGTTAACGAACGTGTGGTGGTAAAAAAATTAGCCCGCCGTTTTTTTGGAGCTTTGTGGCTGCAGGCGTAAAATATATCACACCGGCTTGTGTTGGGAGATATGAGAGCTTTTCCAAAATATGTCTGAGTAATATATCGTGGCGGGCGGCTCGGTCGCCATGCGTGCGCTCCGGGATACAGAGGACGGCCCGGTCGGGCGGTCGCGCCCCGGGGCCCTGGGGGGTGGGGCCCCCGGGGGTTGGGTCCCTAGGGGGGCTGTTGTTTTGGCGCTCCTGTGGTGCCCCGACCCTTTTGGTCCCCGGGGGCTTTCTTTTGGCGCTCCTGTGGTGCCCCGACCCTTTTGGCCCCAAACCCCCAATTGACATCTACTTCCTCTCTACAATGAAAATCACATTCTAAAACGAGAATAACACGAGATGGAAATATTGTAGAAAAACAACAACATACTCTTGTGAGTTGCCGTCTGTGATGACAATGCTAATCTTCTCGGCCCAGGACCGAACGACACTGGGAGCCAGCTGCACTTCGCTCATGTGCCTGATGGCCTTGCCGGTGTCCGTGTAATCGCCTTCTCGGTGCGGGATGCGACTGACAGCCTCCAGCACTTCCTCCTTCGTGTTGTATGTTGTTAGGTTGAAGCCATCCTGGGGAGACATACGCGGACTCTAGTTAACACATCAGCTGTGTTGTACACTAGGAGACATGACACACACAGACTCTAGTTAACACATCAGCTGTGTTGTACACTAGGAGACATGACACACACAGACTCTAGTTAACACATCAGCTGTGTTGTACACTAGGAGACATGACACACACGGACTCTAGTTAACACATCAGCTGTGTTGTATACTGGGAGACCCGACACACACAGACTGTACTAAACACATCAGTTATGTTGTACAAGGGCAGACACGACACGATCACTAGAGTGGTGGGTAGAACTAAATATGGCACTGGTCTATAGAAGTAAAACTAAATATAGCACTGACTCAAGAAGTAGAACTAAATATAACACTGACTCTAGATGTAAAACTAAATATAGCACTGACTCGAGAAGAAGAACTAAATATAGCACTGACTCTAGAAGTAAAACTAAATATAGCACTGATTCTAGAAGTATGACTAAATATACCACTGACTCTAGAAGTAGAACTAAATATACGCTGACTCTAGGAGTACAACTAAATATAGCACTAACTCTAGATGTACAACTAAATATAGCACTGACTCTAGAAGTACAACTAAATATAGCACTGACTCTAGAAGTACAACTAAATATAGCACTGACTCTGGAAGTAGATCTGAATATAGCACTGACTCTAGATTTACAACTAAATATAGCACTGACTCTAGAACTAGAACTAAATATATCAATTGTCTGTAGAAATTGAACTAAATATAGCACCGACCTGTGGGTAGATTCCCCGCCCGTACGTGATGACAGAGACGCGAACTCCTTCCGCCCCTGACCCAATGTCGAAGCTGTCGAGGAACTCCCTGAGGAACCGGACGGCGGTCTTGAAGTCCTCTTCTTTGATGGAGCGGGATGCGTCCAGGACGATGCCCAGGTCTATGGGGGACTGAGTGCAGACTGGCGGAGTGCAAGGACAGTACGTGTGAGAGGCAAATCTTGGCGAGGATGTGTTGATGGTCAGACGGTAGATTGTGTGGACAGCATGTGTGAGAGGCAGGCTTTGGCCAGGATGTGTTAATAGACGGACGGTAGATTGTGTGAAAAGTATGTGTGTGAGGCAGGCTTTGGCGAGGATGTTGTAAGGGTCGGACGGTAGATGGTGTGCAGGTAGGATCGACAAAACAGACAACAAATAAACAATACAGACAATATATAACCAATACAGACAACAGATAAACAATACAGACAACAAATAAATAATACAGGCAACAGATAAACAATACAGACAACAGATAAACAATACAGACAACAGATAAACAATACAGACAACAGATAAACAATACAGACAACAGATAAACAATAAGACAACAGATAAACAATATTGAGAACAGATGAACAATACAGACAACAGATAAACAATATTGAGAACAGATGAACAATACAGACAACAGATAAACAATACAGACAACAGATAAACAATACAGACAACAGATAAACAATACAGACAACAGATAAACAATAAGACAACAGATAAACAATATTGAGAACAGATGAACAATACAGACAACAGATAAACAATATTGAGAACAGATGAACAATACAGACAACAGATAAACAATATTGAGAACAGATAAACAATACAGACAACGGATAAATAATACAGACAACAGATAAACATTACATACAGCATATAAACAATACAGACAACAGATAAACAATAAAGATAACAGATAAACAATACAGACAACAGATAAACATTACAGACAGCATATAAACAATACAGACAACAGATAACCAATAAAGATAACAGATAAACAATACAGACAACAGATAAACAATACAGACAACAGGAAAACAATACAGACAGGAGACATCAAGGAGAAGCTTTCTGGAAGCCAGGAGGCACAATGTGGTGACCTACTTTCTATGTCAGTGCCGGTGTCTATGATGGTCTCTCGCTTGGACAGTCTTCCCAGCTCCCAGCAATCTGTGGAGTGGACACAAGCCTGGTCACCTCGCTGTTGGACTACAAGGTTACCGGACACAAGTCTCGACACTTCGCTGCTGCACTACAAGGTTACCGGACACAAGTCTCGTCACCTCGCTGCTGAACAACAACAACAACAACAACAACAACAACAACAACAACAACAACAACAACAACAAAACTTTATTTTCAAAGGGTTAAGAATTGGGCACGCAGGCCCGTCTAACATTCTGCCCGTCTATCACTCTCCATCATTCACACATCATATAAGGCTAAATGAAAACAGCAACAATATAAAAGATATGCCGTATAAAGGCATGGGGAAAATTAAAAATCAATACTACACGACTCAGTAATAGCAATGACTAGTGTGACACTTGTTATTAATTATGTGGAATATACTGGTCTACCAAAAGGGGACTGGCTGTTACACTTGGATTTTATTATTATTATTATTTCTATTATTAAGGGGGAAGGTAATCCGTACTGAGATAGTGTTCGAATAATTTGTATAGGGATTGGTGATTTCTTTGATTTCTTGTCGAAGATTGTTCCACAGCTGAGCTGCAGAGTATGTTAAGCTTGTTTTGTATAAGTCTATTCTAGGCTTCAGAATGTGTAATATATTAAATCCTTTACTGTATTTAGCATTACATTTAAACAATGGCCACAGGTAATTTGGGGCATTCCGATGCAGGATTTTGTGAATTAGTTTGGCCTTATTGAAAAGCAGGCGTTTGCGGAGTGGTAGTAACTGAAGGCGTTTATGCAGGCTAGGATTGTCAGTTAAATGTTTGCTATAAATTAAACTCATGGCCCGTTTCTGGAGTGAGTAAAGTCGCTTGGTGCTTGAATTGGAACAACTGTCCCAGATTGTAGAGCAGTTGTCAAAATGTGTCTGTATGTGAGAAGTAGAGAATATTTTCCTTGTGTCCTTATCAAGGAAATTTTTAATTTTGGCGAGTTGGTAGACTTTTTTCGCTGTTTGTTTAGTGATCGCTTGAACGTGGTGATTAAAGGTTAGATTTCTATCAATGATTAGGCCTAATGTTTTGTGCTCAATTACACTTTCTACTGGCATGTTATCGATGTGAAGTTGAAGTGATGTGTGTGAATTTATAGTTTAAAGTCTTTGTCTGGTTGTTGATAACATAGATTTTGTTTTAGTGATGTTAATTTGCAAAAGGTTCGCATAGCTAAATCTAACTACATTATTTAATTCTTGTTGCAAAGACGACTCCATCAAATTACTGCTTTCAGCATTTGTATACACTGTACAGTCGTCTGCAAATAGATCGGAGGACGACGAAAAATGCAAAGGTAGATCGTTAATATATATAGCAAATAATTGAGGGCCAAGAATAGAGCCTTAAGGTTCTCCAGTATTGAAGGTAGTGGTTTGGGAGAGAGATTTATTGTATGATACTACTTGCTTTCTGTTTGACAGAAAATATGTTATTAGCGTCACTACATTAGGGCCAGGTTTCATTGTCTTTAGTTTTTTAATCAAAATGACATGGTCTATCATATCAAATGCTTTCATGAAATCGATAAACACAGCTCCACATAGAAAATTATTATTTATATTCCGGTGCCAATTTTCTATCATGTTTGTTAGGGCCGCGTGGTAAGAATATTTGGGTCGAAATCCTGATTGACTGTCAACTATAAGCTTGTTGCGATCTAAATACTGTAATGTTACTTCATGGTGTGTGTTTTTCTAGTGGTATAGATAGTGATGATACTAAAGAAATGGGTCCATAATTGATCGTGAGACCAGTGTCCAATGAACCAGATTTAAGAAGAGGATACACTTTAGCGATTTTGAGAGCTGATGGAAAGTGACCTTTGGTGAGACACTGATTACACACACACACACACACACACACACACACACACACACACACACACACACACACACACACACACATATACACACACACACACACACACACACACACACACACACACACACAACTTCTCAAATTCATTACTATAAAATCCCATTTCAAGCGACCAATTCAGCAAATTTTTTTTTCAAACTGATATAGATCAGTTGAAGGTTTCATTACCAAATTCTCCTTGTAACTTATCTTTACTGTCATCATTTTGCGAGAATAGTTGCTCCCGGGATATTTTTTACGACATACTGCTAATGACAGTCACTGAAGTATTCACCTAACTCAGTAACCTAAAAACAATAAACTCATCCGAGTTAAATGGAATCAGCAATCGGATTCTCCGCTGCGCTGCGCCAGTGATCTGTGTATCACTAACATATATATATATATATATATAATTATATATGTTAGTGATACACAGATCACTGGCGCAGTGCAGCGGAGAATCCGATTGCTGATTCCATCTAACTCAGATGAGTTTATTGTTTTTAGGTTACTGAGTTAATTGAATACTTCAGTGACTGTCATTAGCAGTATGTCATAAAAAATATCCCGGGAGCAACTATTCTCGCAAAATGATGACAGTAAAGATAAGTTACAAGGAGAATTTGGTAATGAAACCTTTAACTGATCTATATCAGTTTGAAAAAAAAAAATTTGCTGAATTGGTCGCTTGAAATGGGATTTTATAGTAATGAATTTGAGAAGTTATACTTGTTTGTCAAGGTGTTAATTGCTTTCCATATGTCCTTACTGTTTGTTTTATCCATTACTAAGCTCTTAAAGTAATGTTTCTTTTCTCTTCGTATGGTATATTGAACTTTGTTTCTAAGAGTACGGGTATGTGCTTAGATCCCGCTTTTTATGTGCTTTATCTCTGTCTCTGATAATTTCAAGTATTTCCTGGGTGATCCAAGGTGGTTTGACGGGATGTTTTACTCGAACTTCCTTGATTGGCACATGTCTATCAAACACATCAATAAAGGTCTTCATCCAGGATTCCAGAGCATCATCCGGGTCTGGAAGTCGATAAACATTGTCTAGAGGTGAACTGAGCTAGTCCTGTAAATATGCGTTTTGGTTGAAACTGTTGTAGCTTCTATATTTTACTGTGATGTATTTATCTATAGGAGTTTTAATTCCTTTTTTAGACCATGTGCAGCATATTGGGTAGTTATCGCTAATGCACAATTGGGTACTCTGAATTCTATGATGTTGTCTGAGGAAGTTACATAAATGTGATCTATAAGTGTTGCAGATGATTTTGTTACTCTATTATCTTGTTTTACTATTTGTTGGAAGTTGTATGATGCAATTATATTTTCCCATATTATGTGGGATTTGTTGGTGTCATTGCTAAAGTCTCCGAGTAGTATAATTTCCTTCCCGGAAGCAAAAACCACATCCATCATGGTAGTGAAGTTTTCGTACCAGACGTGTCCAGCGCTGAGATTTCGATTGAGGTAGCCAATTATCAGGGGTGTGCGGTTTTGAAGTTTTAGCTCTAAACAAATACATTCTATTTCGCAAATTTCAAAGTCTAGCCTACGGTGAACATTTAGTAAATTAGAAACATAGGCTGCTATGTCTGTCTCTTGTTTCCTACAGGGATCTCTTCTAAAAACTTTGTACCCATTAATAGAGATGTCCTCATCTGAAATGTTTTTATTTAGTCTACTTTCACTAAGGCCGAATAAATGAAAATTTTGATTAAGAATAGAAGATAACTCTGGCAGCTTGTTAAATAAGTTGCAAATAGTTAAGTGTCCCAGGCGTATTCATGACTTATTGAGCCAGTGTTGCCACTGCTCAGATATTTCACCCATGAAGTAAGTGTAAATTAGTCAAAATTAAGCAAAAATACAAGATCATAAAAATTCACAATTACATTAACTTACAAAATACCAGTAATATAAATCGATATGGAAATGACAATATTATAACGATATGACTAATGAGACCAAGAAATATAGTGCAAACGCAGAACAAAACGAATTAAACCGTATCAACATACAACAATTAATTATCTCGAACTACTTCGCAAGCTAAGTAGCCAGCTGCTATCCAAAAGAATGAATAAATGACTATACAAGTCAATGTTTCTGTTCAAAGTTGGGTATCCCACATGGGAAATAAAACGTTAAACAATAAGCAATTAAAGTTCAAGGAGGAAGCGCTATTTCCGGTATCTTGCGTGTAGGGCTCAGTTTTTAATATATCCTAAATCACAGGATTGTATAATAAATTCCTGATTCAGTGCAGGCCGGACTAAATTGCATCAAGTATAGAAGTTCTGGACTTCAATGATGCAGAACCTGTTGTTGTCTGCTAGGTGGTCCTTTAGTAGCGTGAGGAGGTGTGTCAAAGTGGTATTACTGCCGTGTTTGTGCGTGCCGACGTTTGCAACGAAGGTTCCTTCAAGGGGAGGACACGAAAACTATTTTGGTAGTTATCTCCTTCCCGTGTGAAGGTGGGGGTAGGAAGGAGAGGTTGATTTACTCTTGGTAGCATGTGTGATCTTTGAGTGGCAGAAGTTCGGGGGTCAGACACCAGCAGACGTTTACCTGGTGTAATGGGGGTGTTTCAGTTGGCCTGGGAGCCTCGTTCGTTAGAAATCAATATCCGTCGCGTGTGTGTGTTGGTCGTGTCTTGTGCCGTTTCTGGGTATTTGATATTTTTAGCCAGCAAACTGCTACCTAATGTGGATGTGTGGATTTGGTCTCTGTACAGACGTTTCTTTTGCGCGCCTATCTGCGATGTGAAGAATGGTGTGTTATTGATGAATTGTACATTATATTGATTACATAATTTCTCTAGGGTGTTGTTGTTTATGTCGGCTAGTCGACGCTGGGAGCCATAACTTGGTGGTATGATGGAAGAGAAAAAACTTTAGAATATGGACAGTTATAACGTAATAAGTCTAATAGTTTTCGTAATTGAGAAATGGTGATATTTTGGTTTCTCATAGTGTCCTTTATTCCTATGTGAATTCCTATGTTTGTATTAACTTTCATTCTACGCATACTGCTGTTAGCCTGTCTACCGATACACATGTAAGCTGAATTGTTGCGGCTATGTCGGTATCTGATAAGGACATACGGTCACTGTATATGCCTACGATCAACCAGTCGCCAATTATCACGTGGGTGCAGTCAGTCGGTGTTTTCTGTGTGTGTTGGGTTCTGACACGTCTTGCACGCTGTTTTTGCCATTGATGACTGTCCAGCTGTAGTCTGTCTTCTTGCAGGTTATCAGATGTTTCCTAAATGTAGGCGTTGTCTGTCGGCAATGTTCCGTCGTCCTGGCTGTTTTTTTTTAAACAGTTGCTCTTGTTCAAATCTATTGCTCATCTTTACTTCGATAGGATATGTTGAGTGTTGTTGAGTAACTTTTTCTATTTGCTGATTTGTTTTGGTTTGCTGCGTAATTTACGGGCCTACAACTGGTTCTGTTACTTCGAAACTGTCTGCGTGTGCTGCCAGGTCAGTAGTAGTCTCATTGGTGTATTTTAGTTTAACATTTTCTTCTCTCAGGAGAGTCACCTCTGACTTGAGGTTGATGTAGTCACTAATGATGCTGGCGATATTGTCTGTGTTGTCAGATGCGGCGTCTGCAAGTACTTTCAAACCTGACTCTAACTTTTTAATATGCTGCTGGCAAACGCACGAGTAGTGGTTTGTAGCTGGGCTCTCATCTATTACCGATGGTGCAAATTCTATTTGATTTGAATTTATTTCATTTGGTTGTACACTGCCTTTTATACATTCCATCGGGTACTCAGTGGCTAGCTACATTGGTCTGTTAGAAGAAGTTGCATTCGTGTTGTTGCTGTGCTGAGTCATGTTGCTATTATGGCTTAATGCTGTGATGGCAACAGCTGCAGGTTGTGTTGGTTTTATAGTCTCGTCAGACACTACCTTGCTGAGATCGGCAGGTGTGTTTAGCGAGTCACCTATCAGTTTATATGCTGTCTGCTGAATTTCGACGAATTGTGTTGTGAGCCACTCAGACATGTCGTCAGCTGCTCCCTGGGCAAGCAAATTGTTCTTGGTGTGGTAGAGATGCAATGTGTGTAACGAAGCTGATATTTTGATTTCGACTTGAGCGCCGAGTCGATCCATTCTGTACTCGACGTGGTCGCCCTGATAATGTTTGATCAGACATGTTCGAAATGACTCGTAATATAGTGTATTACTGAATGTAATTGAAATGCATGTACCCTCGTTCATACGTTTTACAGAAAGTGATGGAGAGCCAAAGCAGATCTTTAACTTGCTTTTCACTGCTTTTCGCTGCTTTCTCTTTGTTCGGTGTTTCGTTCCTAGTTTTCGCAGATCTTAATCTTAACCCACATCACCCTCCTTCTGCCGCTATCTCCAGCACAGAGCCCCCCCCTCCTCATCATGCATGGCTACATGGTATTGTGTTTCCACCAGGAGGTCAGGAGGTACACAAGCGGTTTAAATTCTAGTGAGGTGATTGGCTAGTTCAAGCTATCGCTGACGTTTCGCTGCTCCGTGAATAATTTATCCATAGTATTGAATACAACATTATTAGCATTCATATCCAACACTGCACATTTAGCAACTTTAAAACAATTTCAACAATTGAAGGGCGTTTTTATGATCACAACCATATGAAATTCATTGCGCATGAAAGAAGATAAACAGGAAAAATAATCCGAAAATGAGGAGAACTACAAGACTACCGGACACAAGTCTCGTGACCTCGCTGCTGAACTACAAGGTTACCGGAAAATATCGAGGATAGTAAAGGCGACCGGTGATGCTACTGAACACTTCAGCCACCCAGTGGCCTTCAAATATGGCGCTAGCACACTATACCGTGTTCACGTCAAGGTGTCTACAAGGGTCCTCTACCTGTACCTGGTATGTGACGAAGCTGGGTCGACCCAGGAGCCACGTGGGTGGTAACATCCAGAAACTGTGGATGTGCGACTGTGTGAGTATTTGTATATTTGCGTGCGTGAAGTGTGTATGTGTCGATTATGTGCGTATGGGAAGGAATGTAAGTGTGTGCCTTGCTGTATGTATAAATGAGGATATATGGGCGTGAGAGAGAGAGAGAGAGAGAGAGAGAGAGAGAGAGAGAGAGAGAGAGAGAGAGAGAGAGAGATAGAGAGAGATAAAGAGAGAGTGAGAGAGAGTATATGTATACATAAATTTGTGTTAGTGAGTTTGTGATTGTGAATGAGCATGTGTGCATGCCGGGGAGTGTATATGTATGTGTTATTGAGTGGGTGTATAACTGTGAGAGTTTGTATAATTGATGTAAGTATCTCCCCCGAAGTGTCTCAACCTTGTCGAGGTGGGGGGAGCTTGCGTGTCCCAGAGATCCCAAGAGCATAGTCGACGGATTTACAACTACATATCGGACAAGCCTTGGGTTAGGGACCAGACTAAGAGAGGCACAACCTGCTGCTCTGCAGGTAGGCTGAGGATAGCAGGCAAAAGTTTAAATCAGGCGCACGAAGGCAGAAGTTCTTGGTCCGGACACAAGCACTAAGGCTCTCAGCAGAGGGATAAGGCTGAACGCCTCTAAGCCATTAACCCTCGGACCTGAGAGCCGGGCCAATACAAACCTACCAAAAAATGGAGGTGAGATGCTGAGCACGCTACATGCTTAGTTCGGATACTTGTTTCGAAGGCTCTCAGCTGGGGGATGTGAGGGATCCCCGGATGAGAGAGCCTGGCCGTTTTACGCTCACTAATGCACGGAGGTAAGGTGCTTAACCCGGCAGCACATGTAGCCTACCTCGTGAGCGGGTACTAAAGGTAGAAAACGCCCCAGTCGCACGAAATTGTTGCGAAAAATGTATGTATCCATGCTCACATAGAGTGTAGTCAAAGGTGGAAAAACGTCTCAATAACACGAATTAGAACGCTTGGCTAGAGAATCCATTGCGTGGCCCGAAGTCCGAAGCGAAAGCTTACTTAGTGGATGTCGCCCGTAGACTGACCGTTCCTGGTGTGTTCTTGAGCGACCAGTGGCAAGCGAGATGCCCAACACATGGAAGTGAGGAACTAAAGCAGCCATGAGCAGGACGTGGCAACTCCTCGGGTGAGCCCAGTCTCAGAGCAATATGTGTCGGCTCTGCAATTATGGAAGCCTCCTTGGGTAGCGAGGGAATGCCCATGGTCTGCCCCTGCCTTCCCTTGAGGGTTGACCGTGATGTCTTTGACCGTTCTATCTTGACCAGCTGAGATGTGGGCGACATCACAACAATAAGTCTAACGTGCCTCGACACCCGAGGAAGGCTAACCTCATTAAAAATGTACGCCGAAGTCGGAAGTGCCGTCCTACGGGTGGCAAAATAAAAATTGGCACTACGCATTTACGTCCGAGTGAAATGTCTCGTCCGAATGTCTCTCGTGCTAGGAACAGCTCTGACTACCTTGTTTCCGAATGTCGCTCTTGTTCGGAACAGCTCTGACTAGGTAGTTTTCCGAATGTCCGTCGTGCCCGGAACAGCTCTGACGGGCACAACGACAAGCACATGTCCGATTTGAACACTCGCTGAGTGGATACCGTCTGCAGACCTATCTGGTTTGTGCGGGAACGGCCCGGGGCGAACGAAATGCCCAATATATTGAAGTGAGGAATTAAAGCAGCCATGAGCAGGACGTGACGATTCCCGCGGTGTGCCCAGCACCAGGGTGCTATGTGTCGGCTCTGCAATTATGGAAGCCACCTAGGATGGCGGAAAATGCCATGGACTGTCCCTGCCTTCCTGTGAGGGATGACCGTTCAGTCTTCGACTGTTCCAAATTGACTAGCTGGGGTGTGGACGGTATCACACAAGTGAGAGTCTCCCAGGAATCTAACCTGGTCAAAATTGCACGCTAAAAGTCGGATGTGTTGGCCTAAGGGTTTCGACCCAAGGGTGCCTAACCAGACACACAGCAATCACATCTGGGATAAAAAAACAATACTCCGGATGAACGCAAAGAAGAAGATGAAAATGTAAGTATGAATACAGGTATGTATGTTTGTGTTTATGTATGTGTGTGTGTGTGCCTGTGTGTGTATGTGTGTCTGCAAGCCTGTCTCATAGCATGGTAATATATATTGTTTATGTTCACAACAATCATTTGATAATGCTGTTTCCTATGTGAATGTAACATGCAAAATAGATAATTGATGTGCGAAAGATCAGTGACTGGAAGGGCCGAATGTAAGACGGGCCTGGGTGCCCATTTTGTGATTTTTTAACAAATAAATTTCGTTCTTTCATTCGTTCTGACAAATACAGATGAACGATTATGTCCAATATTTTCTCTGGGGGTTTGGTGACAACTACAGATGAACAATCATGTTAATAATATTTCCCTTTTTTTATCAGACAGACAGAGAGACAGACAGACAGACAGACAGACAGACAGACAGACACACACACACACACACACACACACACACACACACACACACGCAGACAGACAGATGTAGGCGAGTATATGTCTGTTCCAGCACCATTATCTAAACTACTCACCTATAACTGGCAGGAGAATCTGCAACAGAAATATCACATATATTAACACGTGAATTAACATCCTAGGTGTAATGACACACGTGAATTAACATCCTAGGTGTAATGTGAATTAACATGCTAGGTGTGATGACACACGTGAATTAAATGCTAGGTGTAATGACACACGTGAATTAACATGCTAGGTGTGATGACACACGTGAATTAACATGCTAGGTGTGATGACACACGTGAATTAACATGCTAAGTGTGATGACACACGTGAATTAACATGCTAGGTGTGATGACACACGTGAATTAACATGCTAGGTGTAATGACACACGTGAATTAACATGCTAGGTGTAATGACACACGTGAATTAACATGCTAGGTGTAATGACACACGTGAATTAACATGCTAGGTGTAATGGCACACGTGAATTAACATGCTAGATGTGATGACACACGTGAATTAACATGCTAGGTGTAATGACACACGTGAATTAACATGCTAGGGGTAATGACACACGTGAATTAACATGCTAGGTGTGATGACACACGTGAATTAACATGCTAGGTGTGATGACACACGTGAATTAACATGCTAGGTGTAATGACACACGTGAATTAACATGCTAGGTGTAATGACACACGTGAATTAACATGCTAGGTGTGATGGCACACGTGAATTAACATGCTAGCTGTAATGACACACGTGAATTAACATCCTAGGTGTAATGACACACGTGAATCAACATCCTAGGTATAATGACCCACTTGAATGCACATCCTGGTGTAACCAGCCGGTTGCCTGCAAACAGAACGAGTTACTGCCAGGCAATCAATCGTGCAACATTTTGTTAGTGGCTCCTCTGTTTACATTCTCTGAGATGACTACTTTGACAGGTTTGGTATTCATGACTGTGATCCATGCTTCCGTGTTTTCACATGTCTAGGATTTCACTCGTATTTTCTGTTGCTTGTTCCTTGTCTATACCTCAGTTCTATACAGGGGTGTTGAATGTAAATAGACAGTTCTATACAGGGGTGTTTAGTGTAAATAGACAGTTCTATACAGGGGTGTTGAATGTAAATAGACAGTTCTATCCAAGGGTGTTGAATGTAAATAGACAGTTCTATACAAGAGTGTTGAGTGTAAATAGACAGTTCTATACAAGGGTGTTGAGTGTAAATAGACAGTTCTATACAAGAGTGTTGAGTGTAAATAGACAGTTCTATACAAGGATGTTGAGTGTAAATAGACAGTTCTATACAAGGATATTGAGTGTAAATAGACAGTTCTATACAAGGGTGTTGAGTGTAAATAGACAGTTCTATACAAGAGTGTTGAATGTAAATAGACAGTTCTATACAAGGATGTTGACTGTAAATAGACAGTTCTATACAAGGGTGTTGAGTGTAAATAGACAGTTCTATACAAGAGTGTTGAGTGTAAATAGACAGTTCTATACAAGAGTGTTGAATGTAAATAGACAGTTCTATACAAGGATGTTGACTGTAAATAGACAGTTCTATACAAGGGTGTTGAGTGTAAATAGAAAGTTCTATACAAGGGTGTTGAGTGTAAATAGACAGTTCTATACAAGGGTGTTGACTGTAAATAGACAGTTCTATACAAGGGTGTTGAGTGTAAATAGACAGTTATATACAAGAGTGTTGAGTGTAAATAGACAGTTCTATACAAGAGTGTTGAATGTAAATAGACAGTTCTATACAAGGATGTTGACTGTAAATAGACAGTTCTATACAAGGGTGTTGAGTGTAAATAGACAGTTCTATACAAGGGTGTTGAGTGTAAAGAGACAGTTCTATACAAGAGTGTTGAGTGTAAATAGACAGTTCTATACAAGGGTATTGACTGTAAATAGACACTTCTATACAAGGGTGTTGAGTGTAAATAGACAGTTCTACACAAGGGTGTTGAGTGTAAATAGACAGTTCTATACAAGGGTGTTGAGTGTAAATAGACAGTTTTATACAAGGGTGTTGAGTGTAAATAGACAGTTCCATACAAGAGTGTTGAGTGTAAATAGACAGTCCCATGTTGTTTGTCCATCAAGAATGATGATGACCATTCATTTCATCCAGTGGGGTTGAAAGTATTGAGCAGTGAGTTCTAAGATGACTGATTTTGGCTCGAAATGTTCTTTGACAAAGTGAGCAAAGAATGCTTGTCGTTCCAGGAGGAGGATCTCCTGCAGTGGATTTTCTATCCAGCTTTTTTTCGCAGCCCTTGCGGTCCTGGTTGCTTCACAAGTGACTGCACCCTTGCGTAATAATGTACGCCACGAATTTCGGTCTTTGGAAACAGTCTCCCAAGTGTCATGGTGAATTCTAAAAGCTTTTAGTGAGATCTTCAGAGTGTCTTTAAAGCGTTTATTTTATCCGCCTTGGGAGCGTTTACCATAACCAGCTCGCCGTAAATAAAATCGTTTAGGGAGCCTGTGTTCTGGCATGCTAATCAAGTGACCAGCCCAGCGAATCTGACTCTTCATTAGTAGAGTGTGGATACTGGGCATGGACTATTCTGACCAAGGGTGTTAAATGTAAATAGACAGCTGCTAATTCTCACGTGTACACCAGATCTGGCAGTGTACACCACGATCTTTCTTTCTTTCTTTCTTTCTTTCTTTCTTTCTTTCTTTCTTTCTTTCTTTCTTTCTTTCTTTCTTCTGCATGTCTGCCTGCCAGCCGTTCTGCTGCTTTCCGGACTGTCTGTCTGCCAGTCAGTCTGTTTGTCTGTCTGTCTTTCTTTAACTTCCTTGTCCTTTTATAGACCACTGAGACAGGCCTTGCATGCGCTTACACACACACACACACACACACACAAACACACGCACGCACACACACAAATACACACACACAAACACACGCACGCACACACACAAATACACACACACAAACACACACACAAATACACACACACGCACACACACACACACAAATACACACACACACACGCACACACATATACACACTCACACGCACATACACACACGCACACACAGATAATAACTTAATATGCTATTCACATATCAGTCATATCTTTCACAAGGGTTCGAACCGCGACCTAACTAGGACAGACATTAGCCATGCCAGCCACACATACCTGGAGGGCCGCAGCTGCTAGAAGAAACTTGTACATGGCGAGGGTTCGAGTCACAGCTGCACTGGCTACTGGGATATGTCTGCTGACTAGGTCACAGCCGGTTAGTCCTGCGTGTCTATGTGTCTGCTCTACTGTGTGTCTGCACGATTTAATTCGTGAATCAAAGTGTTAAAGTTGTAAACACAGAGAGGTAAATGTGAATACACATAGTTAATGTTGTATACACACAGAGGTAAATGTGATTATACAGAGTTAAAGTTGTATACACACAGAGGTAAATGTGATTATACAGAGTTAAAGTTATATACACACAGAGGTAAATGTGATTATACAAAGTTAAAGTTATATACACACAGAGGTAAATGAGAATATACAGAGGTAAAGTTATATACACACAGAGGTAAATGTGAATACACAGAGTTAAAGTATACAAAAACAGGTAAATGTAAATATACAGAGTTAAAGTTGTATACACACAGAGGTAAATGTGAATACACAGAGTTAAAGTTGTATACACACAGAGGTAAATGTGAATGCACAGAGTTAAAGTTGTATACACAGAGAGTTAAATTTGTATACACAGAGAGGTAAAGTAGTACATACAGAGTTAAAGTTGTATACACACAGAGTTAAAGTTGTATACACAGAGAGGTAAAATAGTACACACAGAGTTAAAGTTGCATACACAGAGAGTAAAAATTTAACCAAATTTTGATTATACTAGTTGTCAATTGGAATTGTTATTATTATTATTTTAAGGGTTCATATTTCCTGTACTAAGATAGTGTTAAAATAAGTTGTCACGGAATGTATAGGAATTGGAGGTGACTTTGGTTTGTTGTGAAGGATTGTCCTACAGCTGACCTGCGGAGTACGATAAACATTTGTTGTATAAGTCCATCCTAGGTTTAGGGACATGTAGTATCTCAAATCGTTTATTATGTCTTGCATTATATTTAAACAATGAACAAAAGTAGTGTGGCGCATTTTGATATAGGCTTTGTGAATTAGTTTTACCTTATTGAAAAAAAAAGCGTTTGCGGAGTGGAAACAACTAAAGACGTTTATGTAGGCTAGAATTGTTGTTTAGCTTTTTACTATAAATTAAACCAACATCCCTTTTCTGCAGTGAGTACAGACACTTTGTTGTTGAATTGGAGCAGCCGTCAGTGAACAACATTCTAAACATGAGATGACTGCTTGACCACCGCTAAATAACAGGGGTAAGGGAATGCGGTTGGGACTTTCACCATCTACATGTGGTGCACTATCATGTATAATAATGATATTCTTTGCCTTCCAGGGAGATGCGTTGACAAGGAGGGTTTCTCTTAGGTCTGGGACGAAGATCCCAGAAGAGAAAGTGATGTTGTTGTTGTTGTTGTTGTTGTTGTTGTTATTGTTGTTGTTGATGATGATGATGATGATGATGATGATGATGATGATGATGATGATGATGATGATGATGATGATGATGATGATAAGGAATTTTCCGGACGGACAATTCTCAATGAGAGATAACCCCTAGACTTATGTAAGATTTCGATGTTTTACTATAGTGATTGAAGCGGGGAGAAGAAAGAGGGAGTGGAAGGTACCAGGATCAGGTGGCAGGGGTACGGCGACAACCGGTACCGGTACTTACTGGAACCGTGCCTCCCAGACAAGCAATTCCAGGTGCTGCCTGACAACGGTAGTGAACTAGTACCTGAACTCTTTCTCTGTTAAATATAATCCCGAAAGCCAGAATGTATGGTTTAAAACTTGTCGGTTGCTGGGGGCAAAAGTATTTTGATGTGTGCTATGTATGTCAGAGTTGTTCTCCAATGCTTTCACCAGATCCTATCCTTGCAGGGTCTGCTCTCAATTGTTGGAATCAAGTTACATATACTGAGACGGATGAAAACGGCTATCTGCTCACCCCAGTGATACCGCTAACAATCTAGGTGAGGTTACCACGCTGGGAGCAAGCCGTATCAGTCTCCCTCAGTGAGTGTCCAACAGAAGGTATGCACGTGAACGCACCCTAATCTGTATTATATACAGTGCATTCTCATGCTCAGATGAGCCAGTTACCATTAACCTGAATATCATGATGGCAGCCCTATTGATTTGCCATACATATGACGTCAAAAGACATGTCAGCGTCTTGAAAGACTTTGCTATTGTGATCTTAAATATGACGTCAAAGAGACATATCACCGACTTGAGTGACTTTATTTGTGTGAGCGCCCAGAAGACCTTTACTCTTGGTGGTCAGACCCATCTGGGGTCCGACCTGTCGTAAGATTAGCTGCCAATAACATTGACATTCACCATATTAGTGGCGATGGAGTTTATACTTACTTCACAGATCCTGAACGGGTTACTTTGAACATTAGGACACCAATTTTAACTACCAAGCTCCACCGCATTTGTTCATCGTATACTGATTCCCAGGGAGACGCCTAACGCTATAGGGTCTCTCCAGTCTGACATTGGCTAGTGAATCAACTACGTGTCCGCTCCGTGACCGGGTGACGCCTCGACATTGACTTGTTTCAGAACCGAGATCCTATTGTAGAAGCTGAGGATGACTATTCCCGGTTGTTGATCAAAGTGGAACAGTGATGTTACCAGGAGCGACAGCAACTCTCAAGTCAGCTCTAGCACGGAGGGATGCCGGTGAGATCTTGGTGTCGACCGGACTTACGCACACGACAGAATCTCACTTGCCCCAGGATGATACTAGGATCATCCCTGAATCTTCTACTCTCTTTAGTCTAGCTGTGGATTGGCCTACTCTCTACCCCGATCTCCATCCTTCTTGTCTGGACGATCTTGTATAATTAATCTCACCTTTGTTACCATGCCTTTGCTTGAGTGTATGTGTGTCGTCTGGACTGAGCCCCCTAAGGGTAAGGGTCCCTAGGGTGAGAGTGTGTGGGACAGGTTGAGTCCAGAGTCTGTGGGGGTTTGTCACGGGACCACTGTAGTTAACGATAAGATGATAGACTAACAGGGACAGTCTGTATTCACAGCTGCAATTGTTTGTTACTGGTGGGGAAACAAGTCGGATCAAACGAAACTACCAGTCTTTGAGATTTTCCTAGGAAACGGAAAATTTGTCGGCATTGTTTGATGTGTCGCCGTTTGAGAGGAAAAGACTGTTGTATCAGTTGTAGAACGGGGGACAACTATTCTTGTGAAGTTGGGAGCAGATTGTCTGCCGCTGGGGCCACCTGTTGTTGACATCAAATGACGTCACTCGGACAATCCCCGACTGTATGAAAACATAACTTGTTGCCGCCAGTGTGAACAAGAGAGTTGGCCTAGGCTGAAGTGTTGGACTAGCTCTGTTCTAATATAGAAAAGAATCTATTGTGTTATGTACCGATTAACGTTGAGGAACATGTCTTTCATGGCAAAGTGTAGATTCGATTCAGGATAGAGCTGAGTTTTCATAAGGTATTCATTTGATCGCATGTAGATGTAAATATTTTAGACCAGTCGAGTGATAGATAGAGTTTAGGACTTGAGCATACTGTTGTTGCTTTGTGGTTAGGTATTCAAGGAGTGTCGGCGACAGTAGGCAGTCGCATTGTTAAAACTAACTAATGTGAGAGGTCAATTAGCTCAGCTGGTTGGGAATAGTGAAATGGGATGATATGTGGACAGATTGAGGATGGTTGGGGGATAGGGGAAATGTCCAATGGTGGGATCTTCCAGTGGGGTGTCTACTGGGGTTCTGCACTTTACATTTGGTCTTTCCTTGTCTTACCCTAACTCAGACCGATGTGACGAGCTCCTCTGCCCCATGACAGAGTTTGGTTCACTGTTATATATATCTGAGTGAGGCCGTCGACCTACACTCATCTAATAGGGGTCAGTAGTGGGTTGCTCTCACCAGGTGTGTTCTCTCTTTCACAGGTTACCCTCAAGTTATGAAGAAAACAAGTTGAAAACATCACTAGTTCAGATCAGGGATAAATTAGTGCAGGAAGACCTATTCAGCGGCTTTTGCACTGGGCCCATGCTAAAAAGGATCTGAAGAAACATGGCTTGGTTGAGCCGAAACACATAAGGATCCGGCAGAAGACTTCTTAGTGATAGGGATCACGGAAGTTAATAGTGAGATTATTTTCCATACCACATGGAACAATAACAATAGTGAGATTATTTTCCATGCCACATGGAACAAGAAAAATAGTGATTATCTATGTAGAAAGAACAATAGGGATTAGCTAGGGAACAGGAACAATGAACCTGGCGCTTTTACTAAATTACTAGATTCCCGTGGGACTGTAAACAATAACTGTGTAATGGTGAGGACTCTAGGACATTTACCAAGGAACCATGTTATTTCAAGGGACAGTGTTCCGTGTTTTCACGATGCAAGGATTGTTAAGTCTCAGAACTTTAAGGACATTTAGTAATATTGTGTAGGATCGATTCAGGATAAGTATCGGACTATATCCATGATTGGTGACCAGATATCCGGGTTATCAAAAGGCTACTGGAGGAAGTCATCATCTAGCAGGAGGGACACATTGTTTTGGTGAGGTCATTTTGTGCTGAACTATGATGATGTTGTGTAGTCCTTACAGGGATGATCAGACTTTGCTCCTGAGCTGTTCGGTCTGATTCTGCAGACACACTAGAGCATACGACATACATTCTACACATACACTTCTCACACACATACACTTTTCTTCATTAAATTAATGTGTTATTAATTTTTAGAAGCTAGAGTTGTTTAGTATGTTGTTTGGGGAAGTGTGAGAGGGGGCATGACACAGGGGTGAGAGAGGGAGAGAGAAAGAGGTATCCTGAGACTGAAGGAGTGTTGTGGACGGAATCTGGTGGATTCTCCAGAACGAACGAACGAACGAACAGACTTTATTTTCAAAGGGTAACAAATTGGGCACGCAGGCCCGTCTTACATTCGGCCCTTCCAATCATTCATCTTTCTTTCATGAACAGTGCATAGGAAAAAAACATTGTCACATGAATTTTGTAAACATAAACAATGCATATTACTATGTTATGAGACACATCCACCACCCACCCACACATCCCCCATTCACTCCAACTTCCCCACCCAACCACACACACATACAATACATTCCCCCACCCATCCACCACATCCCTACACCTACACATCTCCCCACCCACACACACCTCTCACCCACCACACATCCCATCCACCCACACCTCAAGCACACATACATTCAATAACCAACACATCCCCCACCTACACACATCTCCCCACCCACTCACATATCCTCTACCCGTCCCATTTCCCACCAACAATCACTCACCCAATATCCTCCTCCACCCACACACCTCCAACCACCCAACCAAACACACATTCCTCAGCCACACACATGTCTCCCCGTCAACTCACATATTCCGCACCTACCCACACACAAATTCCGCACTCACCCACATAATCTCCCATCTCCCCCAGCCCACTCACAGATCCCGAGCCCGCACCTACAAACATCCCCCACCATCTCCTAACCTGCACACACTCACCCACCCACATATCCTCTACCCACCCACACATCCTCTACCCACCCACACATCCTCAACCCACCCATCCCCCAACCAAACATCCCTTAACCACACACCCTTACTCATATACAATCACCCACCCACACATCCTCTACCCAACCACACATCATCCACCCAACCACACATCCTCCATCCACCCATTCCCCCAGCCACACATCCCTTAACCACACACCCCTACCCATATACACACACATCCCCACCCACGCACAATCTCCCCACCCATACAAACATCCCTCACACACATCCGCACCCACCAACACATTTCCCATTCACAAACACACACCTCCCATCCACGCACACACAACCCATACATTCATCCCTTCACACATCCCTAGACACACGTACTTATCCCTCAACCACTAACACCCACACATCCCTTACCCACTCATCAACACATACATCTCCTATCTACCCACCCACACTCACAAATCCCAACCACCCATCTAAGCACACATCCCCCACCCTCACACACATCCTTCACCCAACCACAAACCCAACCACACCTTCACCCACCCACACAAACATCATTTAACCACACCCAGCTCCCCTACCACACAATACCACACCCACACACATCCCAAAGACACATCCCTCACCCACACACACATCTATCCACACATCTCCTACCCATCCACACATCCCCCAACTACAATCACCCTCACTACCCACACATACATCCTTCATTCAGCCACACACACCCCCACCCAGCCAGACATATCCCCCACCCACACACACATCTCCAAATCCATCACCCACACCCATCACGCACCCCTCCCCCAACCCACACACCCCCCACACACATTCACCCGCACATCTCTCACCCATACACACTCCCAACCCATCCACCCAAACATCCCACACCCATACACATCCCTCACCCACACACACATCCCCAAACCCACAACCACCCCCACCTGCACACATCTCCCACCCACCACATATCCCCACACCCACATCTCCCCACCCACACATATACCCCCACCCATCCCATAACCCACCATCAATCATCCACCAACATATCCTCCTCCACCCACTCACCCACAACCACCTACACAAACACACATCCCCACCCACAAACACATCTCCCCATACACCCATACATCTCGCACGCACCCACACACAACCCCCCACCCACCCACACACAATCCCCCACCCACCCACATAAACCCACCCCTCCCACCCACACATCCTGAGCCCACCCACACACATCACGAATTCACCCACACACACATCCCCCGATCCCCCAACCTACTATTATGATCAAACTCCCATACTTTACACACACATACAGTGACGATTGTCGTGAGCATTGTCGCAAAATTGTAAAGAAAATGGAGAAAAATTGTACATATACATTTTTTAACTTAAAAATTAGTGATGCAATTCAACTCTCTCTCTCTCTCTCTCTCTCTCTCTCTCTCTCTCTCTCTCTCTCTCTCTCTCTCTCTCTCTCTCTCTCTCTCTCTCACTAACGCTCTCACTCACATTACAGTAATGTTATATTATACATGATAAAATCAAGTGTCATACATACAAAATGATAATGTGAAAGATGAAAATACACAAAAAATATGGAATGGCATATTACAGGACATGCGAGCACTGAATTCTCTCTCTCTCTCTCTCTCTCTCTCTCTCTCTCTCTCTCTCTCTCTCTCTCTCTCTCTCTCTCTCTCTCTTTCTCTCTCTCTCTCTCTCTTACACAGGCACACACACATTCCCCCCACACACACATATCCCTCACATACACACCCATACATACATCCTCACATCTAGACAAATACTTGATGCCTCACATGATCACTGAAGCTAATAAGAACAAACTCCCACACTTTACATACAATTGAGACACTGACGATTGTCGTGAGAATTCTCGCAATTGCAAGAAGTGGAGAAAAAATTGTACATATACATTATGTAGCGTAAAAATTAGTGATGCAATTCAACTTTTCTCTCTCTCTCTCTCTCTCTCTCTCTCTCTCTCTCTCTCTCTCTCTCTCTCTCTCTCTCTCTCTCTCTCTTGCGCTCTCTTTACATACACACACTCTCACACTCATTCACTCTCTCTCTCTTACTTACACTCACTAACTCTCTCACTTGCTTTACAGTAATTTACATGAATTCATTTTATGCATGTTAAAATCAAGTGCATCAAAATGATAATATGAAAAAAATGAGAATACACAAAACAATGGATCAGCATGTTAGATGACATGCGTGCGCTCAACTCTCTCTCTCTCTCTCTCTCTCTCTCTCTCTCTCTCTCTCTCTCTCTCTCTCTCTCTCTCTCTCTTCTCTCTCACACACATGTACATACACACACCCACACACATCATACCCACGCAATACACACACCTGCACACATCCATATACTTACTCACACGTACTCACATAACACCCGAATATACACTCCCTCACATACACTGCATGCATGCACATTTAAACATACAAAGATATACAATACATACACGAGCACACACACACAGACTCATCCATACACACATACACACACGCACATGCATATAAACGCATATAAACACATGAACGCACACTTTAACACACGTACAGACATACACACAGAGTCACACACAGATACACACATGTACACACATATACACCCATACACACATCCAGACATGCACACACATACATTACACTTTCTCATGCACTCTCTCATTCACCCACGCTCTCTCTTTTACCCACTCACTCGCTCTCACACTCACTCATTCGTGCACATACACGCATACCCACAAATTCTCTCTCACTCACTCACGCTTCCTTACTCACTCATTTACTCGATGACTCTAACTCACACTCACTCACTAACTTTCACACTATCACACAGACAGGCAGACACACAACACACCCACTCTCTCAGATTCACTCATTCTCTAACTAAATCTCTCACACATATGTCCACACACTCACTCACTTTTACACTCACTCAGGCACACGCGCATGCATACTCTCTCTCTCTCTCTCTCTCTCTCTCTCTCTCTCTCTCTCTCTCTCTCTCTCTCTCTCTCATACTAATTCTTCCACTCACACTCTTTCTCACTCACTCTCTCACCCACTGTCTCGTTCACACACATACAGTGAAGAATAATAGTGGAAAAATGATACTAGTAGGTGACTTATGGAGGCATATAGTCGGTATGAAGTAAGTATTGAAAGAGTTTTCGGTTGAATGTGTAGGGACTCATTGGTGTTTTCAGTTCTGTTGGAAGGCTATTCCACAAGTGAGCACCAGAATATGC
Source organism: Cepaea hortensis (assembly GCA_963921405.1). NCBI lineage: Eukaryota > Metazoa > Mollusca > Gastropoda > Stylommatophora > Helicidae > Cepaea > Cepaea hortensis. Next base: position 3,242,383 of record OY992890.1, read on the forward strand.
GAAACAAGTTTTGTATAAGTCCAATCTAGGCTTAGGAAGCTGTAATAAATTTAAGCGCTTACTGTTCATTGCATTAGATTGAATTAACGGTAGAAGATACTCTGGGGTATTTTCAGATATAATTTTATTCACTAATTTGGCTTTGTTAAAAAGGAAGCGCTTTTGAAGTGGTAGAAGTCTTAGATGGCTGTATAATTTATTACTTTCAACGTGCTTTATGCTAGAAACTAGACGTATAGCGCGGTTTTGAAGCGAACACAATCGTTTCATATTAGATTTAGGGCAGCCATCCCAGACTGTGGAACAATAATCGAGAGGTGATTGGATATAAGATGCATAGAATATTTTACGTGTGCTTTCATCCAAAAAGTGTTGAATTTTAGCAAGTTGGTAAACTTTTTGTGCTATTCTCTTGGTAAGGGCGTGAACATGAGGGCTCCAGTTTAAATGTCTGTCAATTAAAATACCTAATGTTTTATGTTCATTTACATTAATTATAGGTAACGTGTCCACGTGGAGCTCGAGCGGTGTCCAAGTTATGGCTAGGGTCTGTAGTTTTTGTCTGGTCGTTATTAGCATGGATTTGGTTTTGTCGATGTTAATTAACATGCGATTTTCATTGCTCCATCTACTAAGGTTGTCAAGATCGTTTTGTAAAGAGCTCTCTAAGTCACAAAGGCTCTCTTGACTTGTGTAAATAGTGCAGTCGTCCGCAAATAGATCACACGAAGTATTGAGGTATAAAGGAAGATCGTTAATATACACTGCAAAAAGCAGCGGACCTAGTATTGAGCCCTGAGGCACCCCAAAATTAAGTTGTGTGGGTCTTGATAGACAGTTATTGAAGGACACTACTTGTTGTCTGTCTGATAAAAATGACGTAATTAGGTCCACCATATTGGTGCCAGTCTTCATGTGTTTTAATTTTCTAATTAAAATATCATGATCTACCATATCAAAGGCCTTTTTAAAGTCTACAAATACTGCTCCACAAATGTTGCCATTGTTGATACAAAGATGCCAGTTATCGGTCATTTTTGTAAGGGCACTATGGCAAGAATATTTAGGTCGAAACCCAGATTGACTGTCAATTATTAGATCGTTGTTAATTAAATGATGTAGTGTTATTTTATGCATGTGTTTTTCTAATGGCTTTGATAGCGACGATAGTAAGGAAATAGGTCTATAATTACCCAAGACGCTAATATCAGTTGAACCATTTTTAAGTAGAGGATACACTTTAGCAACTTTAAAGGCAGATGGAAAGTAGTTTTTGGATAGGCACTGGTTATATATGAACGTTAAGGACTCACTAATAATAGGTGCAGCACACCGAAGAATTCTATTACTGATACCATCTAGGCCTTCTGAATTTGTTGCTTTGAGATTCGAGAGATATTTATATACTTCTGCAACAGACATCAAGGGAATCTCAGAATAATAATATGGGGTTAAAAATAATGTGGGTGTTGATTCCCCTCACTCCAGGGACGACACTATAAAGGAAAACACGACAGGGTTCGGTAGACGAACCATACTTGTGTTGTGGTCAGAACAGGGTGGGAAGGCCAAGGTGTACTCCTACTCAGTCAAGCCCCAAAGGATTTGGTACACCAACATTGGTTGGGAAATGCAACATTTTACAAATTCACACATCTCACTCATAGCAGTATGAGGCTGAGTGTATAGTTACATTGCTCACGACCTCCGCTCTTACTGACAGCAGCCAGGCACAATGCTCAGAGCGATATGGCTGCTAGTCATAATATCATCATCTTTCACCTTTGTCGTCAAGCGTCGTGGGGAAGAATAATTGGCGCTCCAACTTCCGTGGGCGGTACTGGATAGTGTCATTCCGTGTGATTGTACAATGTCATTGATATCGTCCATCCAATGTCTTCTTGGGCGTCCTCTTGCTCTCGTATCAGATCTTCTTTGATGTAGGGCCAGTGATGGTAGCCGACTGTGTTGCATTCTATCGAGATGGCCGAACCATTTGATTTTCTGCCTTTCAATATTTGTGGCACAAGGTGTTGATCACACTGTCTGTCTGATAATAACATTTCTTACTCAATCTCGGATTGTTAAGTTGGCGCCTCTCTCCAGACATCTCACCTCACAAGTGTTGATTTTGCGAAAGTATGATTCTGATAATCTCCAATTTTAACATTGGTAGCTGCCATGAGCCTCAAGTATAAAATCTAGCAGGTCCACCAGACTTAGAAGAGGAGAGGAGAAGTAATCATACAAAAGTTGAAATACAGTAGAAAAACGAGAAAACAAGGAGAATGTCATGATTCTATTTGAGCACAAATGAACAGGTACATCGTGCGAACTATTTTGAACAGGAAGGCAGACATTGCTTGGCTAAAGGAGTTGGGGTCGAGAAGGCTGGTGTGTTAAGATTGGAATGCAGCTTAGCCAAGTAAAGGGATTATAGCGCAATGAAAGCTTACAACAAGAAAGAGTTAAATTCAGCTATTAAGCAAAGGTACAATGCTATTCAGCTATCCTTTTTTTCTTTTCATTCGCAACTGCGAGCGCTAACAAGACAAGTCGCCTGAACAAGTTAAGAAGCCTGATGCGGGGGAAAATGGCACGTGGCAAGAACACCAAGAAACACGCGGTATCCAAGATGTGCAGCGTGGTAGACGAAAAGACCGCCAAGAAGACGCGTGGAGAGCCTGCCTGCTAGCTGCATCAAAGAACCTGAAACTACAGCTACTACTGAAGCTACCACGAGGGAGAAGATCGACAGCCCAACACAGACAAGAACCAAACCTACTGAGAAGCAGAGAGAGGGGAAAGACACCAGAGTCGGAAACACCGACTCACCGACAAGTAAGTGTGTTGTCAAGCGTATACAAGTGGAGCTATCAGACCAAGAAATCCTGAAGCAGCTACGAGAAGAGAATCATCACATCCGATTCATGAAGGCGGAGCGGCGCATCACCTACTCCAAGATACCTACAACCTTGGCGGTGGTGACAACAGAGGGCAGCGGGATGCCGACCACAGTATTAATCAACAAGAGAATGCAGCAGCCATAGAGATTCACCCCAAGGATCACCCAATGTTGCAGATGTCAGAGGGCCGGCCACAGCAGACCAGCATGCCGCAGTAAGACTGAAAGCTGCCGGTACTGCGCCGACCACCACGCCTTCAAGGAGTGTCCGCTGGCCAAGCTGGACACGGACTTCAGAGCACCTAACAACAAACGAAAGTGCGCCAACTGTCTTGGCAAGCACGGAGCAAGATACTTGGGCTGTCCGTACCTGCAACGACACAGAGACGTGTTAAAACTCGCCATTACCATGAAGACACCATTCACGGAAGTAATGCGGAGGTGCGAGACAGCCAAGGGTATATCACAAGCTGAAAGAGACCAACTGCAAAAACAGATAGACGAGTTGAAGAAACAAGTCAAGGCACTGCTGACGCCGACTTCGACCAGCGACAACGAAAAACTACTGGCGGAAATAAAGGAGATCCAGCAAAACATTAAGCAAGAAGTGGACCATATGGCACTGATAAATAAGAAGAACGAAGAAATCCTACAAACCATTAAATCAGAGCGAGAACTACAGAAAGCTGAAATGGAACTTTTCCGAAACAAAACAACATAAGCCATACATGAAATCACAGAGAAATCGCAAGATGAAAACCAATAGACCGAGCCTGAACCGCAAGCGATAGCCAGTAGCCAAAACCACGACGCCCGAGACATTCAAAGGGAAGCCAATATCCCGCCAGACATCCAAAGAAAACTGACAGGATCATCCTGACGACGGCAGAGAGGACACCTCGTCACCCCATCCATATACCTGGGCGGATATCGCAGAAATAGACAGAAAAGTGGAACTCATGAAAGAGGAACGCAGGCGCAAGGAATTCCCCGAAGAAAACCGAGATGAACATCCTGACGACGGCAGAGAGGACGCCCCGATACCACCATTATTTACCGATGAAGAACTCGCGGAGATAAAGAGGAGATACGAACTCAGGCGCAAGGAATAAGAAGGTGCATGGAAGAAAAAGCAAAGAAGCAAAAGAAATACAAGGGAAAATCAATGCCCTTCCGAATCGATGAAGACCAAGCTTTATACGAGGATGACCAACACCCATGGCAATACTACATAGATGACGGAGAGATCGTCCCATTTCTGACCGCAGGAGAAAAAATCGAATGGCAATAGAAGCTCAAACTCGTAGAAGAAGAAGAAGAAAGGCGCAAGGAGGAAAATGAAAACATCGATAAGCTCCTACAGAAAATACACAAAAAGGAGGCAAAAACCCAAATAAAAAGTCCTTTTAAGGACTGCAACCAGTTGTGATATATTTTCACAAAACGTAACATCGCATTAAATATTTCCAGGACGACAAAATCGGAGTTCACCGAAACCGAATTGGTTTGTTCCACAATTGTACGATCCAAAATTTAATATACCCGCTGGCAATGAAAAACGTTAACCGGGAAAGGACCGTATAAATAGCAGCGCGCAGAGCGACATGGCCTGTTTTTACATCAGTAAGCATGAGACATAAGAACTGAAGCAGCGGAAGGAGTGAGATAGTTTCAAAATTCACGAGAAAAGAAAATCCTCAGCCTACGAAATCGCTGTGAGAAATTGCACCTCATTTAGATCATGAAACGTGTCGACATGTTGAGGTCATTCTGATAAATAAGATAGTGATTTTACTCATGTAAATCCAGACCTGACTTGGTGAAGATTGAATGCAGCACCTGTTGAGTGAGCACATTGTTGAGTGATGCCCTTGATAGAGTAGCGCAGAAACTTATCTACCTGCAACTATTCCATTTGTCTTATAGGATAGGTAGTCTTTATTTAAAAATTTACCTGCCAAACAATGGAAAGGAAAACCAAGAGCCAACTTATGTTCTACTACGCCCTGGAACACTAAGACTACAGCAATTAATTGATAGCCAGATGGATTCCCAAAGCTGGAAGTGGAGAATTCTAAGTGTAGACAGTTCTTTTTTTTTTCCAGATCATCCAGGCAAGTAAAAGATTAGCATTACACGCCACTGAAAAAAAATATAGCTGTTAATATATACATTATCATTGGCACATCAATCCTGTATATTTACTGTATATGTATATGTCCTTATTTTATGACAGGAAATTGTAATTTTGAATGCAATTTACAAAATCCATATTTGTGTTTATTAAATCATAAAAATTGAGGTCATGTAATGTATTGATTGTATTTTACTTGTCATAGTCAAATAGTTTTAAACTACCCTAGATAGAATTAATTAGTTGGTAGAGGAGAGGCAAGGAACCACTTAAAGGATAATTTGGGTCTAAAAGGGAATACAACTTTCTCAGTTACTTCCTGAAGGTATTCCTTGGTTCTCTAAAACTCTATTTTTGGTCTCAAACAATTGAGTCAGTACAGCTAAATTAATTAAACTGGCAGGATCACATTGGGAAAAAGGAGTTTGCATACTTTATCTCTTTGAGGTTGAGCCATCAATCTCGACGTATCCGACACCAGTCAAGCCAGACGAGCCAGGAGCCTTCACTAACAAAAGATACCACAAAAGGAGACGAGCACTAAGGACAGCCGCCGACCGACCCCCCAGCTGACGCCACAGACACAAACATACAGAACCAGTCCGGATCAGGACTCACTCGTAAGAGAGCACAAGACAAGAATTAGGGTGAATTAACCCACAAAAACCACGGACCTCCACAATAACAACAACAACTGAAAGACGCAGGTTGAACGAGGCTGAATTTGGAATTTTTGTTTTGAAAATTGGAATTGGAATTGGAATATTCAGCTATGAGGAGGCGAAAGAAGCCATTTAATAGGTCGACACGCAGTTCATTCTGATACCAAAACATGCCCCGAAGTTGGGCATGGCGTTGACCCTAGACAAGAGGATACTCATCATCCAAATGTGTCGTGAGTAGACATTATAATAGTGTAACAGATCTGGAGAAACCAGGCTCGTGTCTGACTATAGTGCTGAGTCAAAGAAGATGTATAGAACGGAGCGTGAGTTGGGCACATGCGTGTGCGGATACGGTCGTGGACCGGCAGCGTGTGAATGCTCACGTTAGGATGCTGTTCAACAATAAAATTAATGTCTCACACTAGGACGCACATGAGTCCTGTTGTTTCTCAGAATTGATCGTCATAAACTGCCATAGTTGTTTGAAAGAGCCACGGGAATCTATGGCAGTAGCATAGGGTTGATGTGAAATTCTGTTTATTATCTGCCGTTTTGCGGATGTTTTGTTACGTGTATAGTTGATATGGAAGTTTTTGTGTGTGTTTTGTTTGACATCTGATTTCGATTTATGTGTCTAGTCTGTCATCTTCTGTGATCATACTTCCAAGATATTTGAATTCTTTAACTTGTTTCAGAGATGTGCTATTTATCTGTTTACTTAGTGGACTTAGCCAGCAACCCCAGCACGAACAGCGGAAATGCTGGGGTTGATTGCTACGTCCTGTGAAGGACATGCAACTTAATTTTTTAACCGGTCTTAGTGGCTAAGGGATTGCGAACGCGGTTTGTGAGCCCGTATACCCGAGTTCGAAACACAGCGGTGCTGTTTTTTTTTTTGAAAAAAGGTATAGGAGCCGGTCGTTCAGAAAGCAATGACAAACCACTGAACGTAAAATTTGCCCAGGAATCACGAACAGCGAAAATGCTGGGGTTGATTGCTACGTCATGTGAAGGACATGCAACTTAATTAGTGGACCAGGAGATCTGCTAACTTGCATTACTTCAGTTTTGGCTGTGTTTATACTCATATTGTATCTGCTGTATGTTTATCTCAGATTATTAATATGATTTTGCAGTCTGCCCTCGTCGCTATAAACCAGGCAATGATCGTCTGCAAATAAAAGCGCATTTATTCGGGTGGATCTGTTGTTTCGTCTGAAGTAAAGAGTTAGACATTTTCTGAATCAGTTCTGTCAGGGCTTGTTTCTTTGGATATTCTGTCTATATAGACATTAAATAGCAGAGGAGAGAGAACACACCCCTGTCAAGACTTGTTTCTGTGGATATTCTGTTCGTGTAGATATTAAATAGCAGAGGAGAGAGAACACATCCCTGTCTCACTGCTGTATTGACGTTGAACATATCTTGTGTTCCTATTGCACTTTGGCTTGAGTGGTACATGGCTATGATGTTTTCTAGCAGTTGTCCTTGTATCCCATAGTCTTCAAGGATGGTCCATAATTTGTATCTGTCTACTCTATCGAAAGCCTTTTCCTGATCTACCAACATAATATTCTACTGCTCACTGTATTCGATGTTTTTTTTTTCTTTCGTTAATTTCATAACTACCATGAGAGAAATGTCAAGCTCGCCAAATACCCGGACACTCTAAAGGCATTCATGCCCCAGGCATCCACAGAAACTCGAATGCCTACGTGCCATCAAACAGGAGGCCCAAAACAAAAATGACCACCTAGAAAGAAATCTCTGCATACAGATGTGTAAAACATAGTTTAACAAATGATAGACTGTAATGAATATTGTAACTATAAAATACATGCCTGGTGATTACCGTTGTCTCTGCAGTTAGTACAATAACCGGCTGCTCTTACCTGTCTTATATACACGCTCCTGCCTTGGCTACTGACACCCTCATCCCATGCACACCCAGATTAATCAGCAACTGTGTCTCTAATTCTAATTAATCACATAATTACAAATATAATTCACATAATACAATCAGGGCTGTTCTTTTCCCACATGTCCTTAAATACCAAACTTGACGACCTCGCCCCGTGTCGTTTGTTCCGTTGTATTATAATTTCTAATTGCAGGCTTGCATGTCGACAATTTCCTCCGATTGTTACGTATCCAACCGACGGTTAAATAGCAGCCAGACATTCCGGAGATAATTCAATAACAATATTTCACAAACACACGACGCCAAAAAGTCTGAAGCTGACATAAACACTGGAACAATTTATAAACTCGTGGGAAATTTCCATCACCACCCTAGCTTGTTAGCTGACCTACCACGGTGAAACTCCCGGGTTCAAAAGCCTGCTGGGAATTCGTCGACTATTGATGAAGAAATTCAGAGAATGTGCGTGTAGGTTTGCTGTTCGTGGGACTCGAAGCGGGGTCTGACATACATGGATGCGGACACGGGGCAGTAAAGACACTCTAGAGACGACAATGCACGAGGCAAGGGAGCTATTCGAGGATGCCGAGTCTTTTCGGTGGGCTGTGATGAGCGCATCGTCCTGCAGATTACTGGCAACATGGTGATGATAATGAGACATATCTTCAAAGACAATGCAACTGTATGTGGCTACAAGGCTAGTAGAGGAAAGCGTGTGAATGAATGCGAAAATAAGTCCACGAATAAATCAAATCAAAATCAAATCAAATCAACTTTATTAGGGTCACAAATTGGGCGCGCAGGCCCGTCTTACATTCGGCCCTTCCAATCACTCGTCTTTCGTTCATCAAGAGCATTATACATTTACATAGGAAGAAAAATAAACATTGTGAAATGAATGTTGTAAACATAAACAAGGCTAATTACCATGTTATGAGGCCCATCTCCCACCTATCCATACATCACCCCACACACACACCCCCCCCCCACCTACCCACACACACGCACACCAAGGGACACATACATACCCCACCAACCGACCCATCCCCCTCCCGCACATCCCCCACCCCCACACACTGCCCTCACCTGATCCCCCAACCAAAACACATTCGCCACCCACAAACATTCCCCCACCAACCCACACATCCCACGCCCATCCACATACACATCCTAACCCACACATCCTCTCCCCACCCACACCTCAAACCACCCATCCCCCAGCCACATCTCCATAGACCATATATTCCCCACCCACACACACAATTCCCCCACCAACCCACACATCGCACATCCACTAATACATCCCCAAACCATACACACACATCCCCACCAACTGACATGTCCCTACCCCCCCCCCCCCCACACACACACACATCTCCCTAATCACCCATATATCCCCAATCCACTCACACACACCCCACCACCCACACATACAACTTCCACCCACCCACACATGCCTTAACCCAATCCCCCACCACACAATCCCCCACCCGCACATCACATACACCCCCTACCACGCACTATTCCCAACCCACGCACCCTACACACACACATATCCGTACGGTGCCATATTTAGGCTTCTCATCAGACCGCCTGTTTTCATTCCTCATCTGAGAGAAATGGGTATCCGGTCTCACTACCCAAGACATCCGGGGTCATGTGATATCATAGATATCAGTGATTCTTGGAAACATTCTTGGGGACTTTGTGATTCGAGTATTCATCGAGATAAATGGATACCTTGAAGTTGTCAGACTATTTAGCCGTGCGGCAACAGGGTCGGGGCATCACGTATCCACACAATTTAGCAGATTGTTAATAGCAGAGCGGAACTGCAAGGACAAGGATCGATTTTATTGCAGCGGGCTCTTTCCGTCGGGTGGCCTCTCAAAGCGCCGCACAGAGCACGAAGTCCGAATCTCTCGCGACGCCCTTCAGCGGTTTTCGAAAAGACTGCACCCATGATATGAAGTCCTGAGTCCTTAAACGACACACCGACCTTAGAAAGGGGTGGCATGACGCTTGATCACTCCGCCACGGATGTCCCCCGCGACTGCAATGGTAAGAAAAGCTGGTTTACATATTTCCATCTATCAGCCTCAGTAGCTGTGAAAGGGGGGTTCTGGACCCAGGCCAGGGGCTACCATGAACGACGTCACCTGGACCCAGGCCAGGGAGTACCATGAACGACGTCATGGGGTTCTGGACCCAGGCCAGGGGCAACCATGAACGACGTCCTCTATGATAGCGATGTAGCACGCCCCAGTACACGTTTGATTAGTGCCTGGGTAGCAGCGACATGCTATATTCCGAGAAAGTCGCCTGCGAGAGACCGAGCACGTAAGGCTTCACACGGGTCTCCTACAGGCGACTCAAGCCGGCGTGATGTACTTCCGCATTCGGCTGTGGTGAAATGCAACAATGTAAAATGTTGAAGAAGCACTTCAACTGCAGTAATTAGCTTCCGCGCGCACTGTATACTTAGCGCGCCGTTTACAGGGTGTCAGAATCTCCATCGCCTGTAGGTGACGGACAAGCACGACGATGAACCCGACGCGCAGCTACTACGCAGTTGATGCCCAGTGGTCAGCGTGACGCACGTCGCGCACGGGGACTAGAAGCCAAGGGCTAACGAGAAACATCGGCGTTAGCTCAGACTGATTCAGGACTTCGAGACAGGACGGACATGAGAGAAAGTGCTGCGTGTATTCGTGTATTATTCTATGCTCGATGTGAGAAAGCCTGTATGTTTAGTAGATTCTGTTTGGGGACTGAGTGAGTGCTTTGTTCCATTCATCTATGAACTTGTGTATTGCATATATGTATTTGTAATGACATTGTCGCTAATTGTGAGCGCAGCATTATATGAATGCCGTTGAGGAGAGTGGTTTATGTGATTACAGTGTTTCAGTTATGTTGCCGCGTGTCTGAGTACAATCATTCTTTGTGTATGATTGTTTCACTCCTGCCTGTTAGAGAACACGAGCCACTGTTAGTATAAAGTAAGACCCTGACACAGGGGCGAATCCACAGAAAACAGGGGCTATACCGGCATGATACGTTATTACAGATGTGTCCACCCTTTACAATACCAAGATGGAGACCTAAGGGTGTGAATGGATGAAGCTCGGCTCAATAATGAGATGTAGGCGTCCTTACACTGGGCTCTATTGTTTCCGTCACAATACGAAAGCAAAGCGGGGTGAGATGGTAGAAGAGTGCATATTTTGTGAGGTTGGCATCGGGAAACGTTACGAGGTCTGTGAGCGCTGCACAACAGAAATACTACAGAAACTGGTCCTGAAGTTTGAAAAGGACACCGACCTCAAGTTAATGCCCTACAAACAGCCGTGGGTAGCCCATATAGGCACTGATGAGGATGAAGAGACACATCAAACTTGTGCGCCAGTCGACACCACTTCCACCAAACTTTGTCACCCCAGAAGTAACGGGACAGAAAAAGTCTAGCGGGACATATAATGTCTAGCGACCCCAGAAAATTTCCAGGGTGACCGATTTGATGAATGAGACAGTTTGCTCGCACGCTGAATGAACGAGATGGTTGTGCTCGCTATGTGAAAAAATCGCTTGCAACAAACTCGTTAAACTGACGCGCTGCCCGTTTACTCTTTGCTCGTAATAGCAGTACTTGTGATATCAAGTGTATTACTCCCGTGTAGCGTGCGTTACTGAGAGCCTGTGGTGGAAACTTCGGTGGTATAAGGGGAGGTTCCAAATTGTCCTGATCGCGTATACAAGTTATTTCGAATAAGGATTTATTTCAGTGTGTAGTGCGGCGCTAACAGACAGAATACCTCTTTTTACCTTGCAAAGAGGACTGAGATGAATTAGAGAGTAGCAACTCAAACTAAAATGCCGAACTGTATGTGGCTCGTAAGTTCAGGGGCGAGGCGTGAGAAGACGTGCCGAGGTTGGTACTGCCACAAGCATATGCAACGACTCGCTAAGGGTAGTAACCAAATCGTGGTGTGTGGTGTAAGCTCTATACAACCCGAGGAGTTGTGTATACCATGCCGCAATACCCTCATAGTGCGCCTCAACCTCAAGGAGTCATACAACAAAATGGCTATGATTGTAGAAAAAACGCGAGGAATTCGAGAGTAGCGCCTCAAACTAAAAATGAAGAACTGGAAGTGGCTTGTGAGCCTTGGGATCTCAACCTGGTGTGAGAATAGGTGAAGAGGTGAGTACTGCTACAAACATACCCAACTACTCAAAAAGGGTAGTGACAAATTTGAGTGTGTGATATGCAACACAGACACGAAGCTACCACGCGATGTGTACCACCCATGTAGCCGTGAGCTAGTAGAACGGTTTGAGGCCGCGATAAAGGATTTACCAGATGTTGAGGGCGATCCTTTCTTCATGGAGAAATTCATCGATGGGAAAGAGGCCATGAAAAAACAGCGTGCTAGAGGCACAATATCCTAGCGGGCTACTGTGGGCTTTTTGGCTGGTGGAGTAAAGTCAGAAAGCTCTTTTTTCGCGTGCAAGTCGGGGGAAACTTTTCGTCGAATTTCGGTCCTCAGTTGACGAAATTTCAAGGATTCATCAAGAATTAATCTAAATTGCATGTCAGAAATTTCACCATCCTGCAAGGCCGTCGAGACAAGATCTGAGATGGTTGAAAGTTTACTTTCCACCAGAATCCTAATTTCATCATGTTTCTTGGCTTTTAGCGCACATCTATGAGCCGTCAACTTGCCGGCCGCAACAATTTACCACAAATGAGAGCACCTATCTCTAGGCCGAAGACGACCGGGACTGCAATGGCAGTTGACAGAAGCCCCACGCTCACCGTAAGCAGTGCCATTTCAATGCCATCCAAGACATTCACAGCCCGGTGGTACTTCTTATACAACAGAGACCGTTTTTCTTGCTCAGCCTCCAAGCTCTTTTGTATTCTGTTAATCTCTTGAAAGCGAAAGGCCTGGTCGGGCGTCATCATATATTAGCCAAGAGTGCCCATATCTTCAACTTGAGGTTATATAGTTTGAATACTCATCGGTGACACTTCTTGTGGTAAACAAAAGTTTGATAAGATGAATCCAACGTGAAACCTTCACAAATCCCAAATCCATGGTAGTTTCATCTATTTTTACTTCAACCGCGGGATCTGTCACCCTCACAACTGGTTTACCTTCGGTGAAAGTAATAACAGCTCAGACCACTACAGTGCTCTTCTGAGATTTTACTTCAATACCCGGCATAGCCTCCCCCAATTTGTAAAAGCCTCACCCCGTGTATGTATATATATATATATATATAGTGTGTGCCCTTGAGGAGGGCAGTGGATATTTTCGGGCCCGGGGTGGGCTACCACCAAAGAAAGGGCGTAAACGCTGTTGTCGCCGATAAAACACAAAATGCCTTCATCATATCTAATATATATATATCGGACAATTTACAGACACGTCGCTAAGTATACATGGTAGTGCTCCCATGTTTGTAACGTAGCCAAATTTACTACCTCGCCTCCCAATATAGCTATTTTTCGTTACCTCAAACCATAGCTCCCAGTCGGGAGCTCCGAATCGGGTGTCCACATATTCTCTCGCGGCCGCTTTAACTGCCTCGGAATGTTCGGACAAGCGCCTTCGTGGCGTTTTGAACCCACACCGTCGCATGTTTTGCAAGCTCACCATCACATGTCTTTGCCACGACTTTGGCGCGCTCGTCCACATATATTTTAGTGGCCGCATCTTGAGCAGCAGTTGGTTCAGGCAGTGATTTTGTGGTCGGCCATATTGATTAGCCCAGACATTGCCCCCCGCCCCCCCCCCCCCCCCCCAGATAGCTGTAGGTTGTCTTGGTCGAGCAGCTCAGCAAAACTCCGGGTTGCTACGTCACTGTGGTCAATAGGCGTCCCCACGTCAGTGAATCGGAACCCACCCACTGACATTATACCGAGCAGAGTATCCCTAGTCTTGTGCACGAATCCCGCCCTCCTAAGCTGGACGACAGACCCGCAATCTCCTCCGCCACACTTCCGAGAGGCATGTTTTATACCATACGCAATATGATGTCTTCAAATTGTCGTCCTGCCACGAGCTGGTGAAGCACATAAAGGCATAAATGGCAGCAGATGACGTCTTCGGGCCTCTGTAGCTGAAAAGTTTGTGTTCTCAAGGGGCCGCGCAGATATTGAACAATCTCTTGAGGTGGGTCAAGTCCATAACTATCGAAGTAGACAGTAATAGGACCCATCTTATAGTAAGCTACCCAATGTGTCCCACCTCACCCACTATGAATCAAGATTAACAACGCCGCACCCCTTGTCATTTAAAAAATATGAATAAAATTAGGTGGAACTGCGGTAAAGCTGTGAAAGTGTAAACAATATAAAATGACACAAAGTAGTGCAGCTTTACATAACAGAGTTAAGACACATACAGAACGTTGCGGCGATTACCCTTCATCAGCAAACAAACACATTCACAAACACAACATACAGTCAAGGAGATCTCCTGTGACTACATCAGAAGGTGACGACAGGACGAGAAGAACAAAAGCATGGAAACATGGAAGCAATGAAGAGAAAATGAGAATTGAAAAAAATTTTAATTGAAAAGAATGTTAGTTGAAGAAATTGTTTAATTGAAAAAAATGTTAATAGAGAAAACGTTCATACTCACCTCACCGTTCGGATCTGTAAATGACTAATAAAATCTCCGATGTATTCTGATACCTGGTGCTGGGTGTTACGGTTCAGTGAGCATATAGAAGGAAGGGGGCGGGGTAGGAGGATGGTAACTGGTCTGGTAAAGGTATCTGAGCAATCACAGTGAATGTACTAGTGAAGTATGCGGCGCGCAAGATTGAAGGTGGTACTAACCAAAACCCCATTGTGTTATTATAGGGGCGAGTCTTAAAGTCTGGGTGGACTGATATGCGTGAACGCGCATACATACATAGACACACCTCAACAGACAAAATGCTAGTGTATGTGGGCATGAGCAAAGTATATGTAAGAAGAGAGAGAGAGAGAGAGAGAGAGAGAGAGAGAGAGAGAGAGAGAGAG
>OY992890.1:3872049-3897049 GCA_963921405.1 Cepaea hortensis
TACTTCTATCCATCAATCATTAAGTACTTCTATCCAGTAATCATTGGGTACTTCTATCAAACAGCCATTAAGTACATCTATCCATCAATCATTAAGTACTTCTATCCAGTAATCATTGGGAACTTCTATCAAACAGCCATTAAGTACATCTATCCATCAATCATTAAGTACTTCTATCCAGTAATCATTGGGTACTTCTATCAAACAGCCATTAAGTACATCTATCCATCAATCATTAAGTACTTCTATCCAGTAATCATTGGGAACTTCTATCAAACAGCCATTAAGTACATCTATCCATCAATCATTAAGTACTTCTATCCAGTAATCATTGGGAACTTCTATCAAACAGCCATTAAGTACTTCTATCCATCAATCATTAAGTACTTCTATCCAGTAATCATTGGGTACTTCTATCAAACAGCCATTAAGTACATCTATCCATCAATCATTAAGTACTTCTATCCAGTAATCATTGGGAACTTCTATCAAACAGCCATTAAGTACATCTATCCATCAATCATTAAGTACTTCTATCCAGTAATCATTGGGTACTTCTATCAAACAGCCATTAAGTACTTCTATCCATCAATCATTAAGTACTTCTATCCAGTAATCATTGGGAACTTCTATCAAACAGCCATTAAGTACTTCTATCCAGTAATCATTGGGTACTTCTATCAAACAGCCATTAAGTACTTCTATCCATCAATCATTAAGTACTTCTATCCAGTAATCATTGGGAACTTCTATCAAACAGCCATTAAGTACTTCTATCCATCAATCATTAAGTACTTCTATCCAGTAATCATTGGGTACTTCTATCAAACAGCCATTAAGTACTTCTATCAAACAGCCATTAAGTACTTCTATCCAGTAATCATTGGGTACTTCTATCAAACAGCCATTAAGTACTTCTATCCATCAATCATTAAGTACTTCTATCCAGTAATCATTGGGAACTTCTATCAAACAGCCATTAAGTACATCTATCCATCAATCATTAAGTACTTCTATCCAGTAATCATTGGGTACTTCTATCAAACAGCCATTAAGTACTTCTATCCATCAATCATTAAGTACTTCTATCCAGTAATCATTGGGAACTTCTATCAAACAGCCATTAAGTACTTCTATCCAGTAATCATTGGGTACTTCTATCAAACAGCCATTAAGTACTTCTATCCATCAATCATTAAGTACTTCTATCCAGTAATCATTGGGAACTTCTATCAAACAGCCATTAAGTACTTCTATCCATCAATCATTAAGTACTTCTATCCAGTAATCATTGGGTACTTCTATCAAACAGCCATTAAGTACTTCTATCAAACAGCCATTAAGTACTTCTATCCAGTAATCATTGGGTACTTCTATCAAACAGCCATTAAGTACTTCTATCCATCAATCATTAAGTACTTCTATCCAGTAATCATTGGGAACTTCTATCAAACAGCCATTAAATACATCTATCCATCAATCATTAAGTACTTCTATCCATCAATCATTAAGTACTTCTATCCAGTAATCATTGGGAACTTCTATCAAACAGCCATTAAGTACATCTATCCATCAATCATTAAGTACTTCTATCCATCAATCATTAAGTACTTCTATCCATCAATCATTAAGTACTTCTATCCAGTAATCATTGGGAACTTCTATCAAACAGCCATTAAGAGCCGACACTGCCATCTACAACATACACACGTGCACACATGTTAACACGCATACACACACACACATATATATATACACACACACAAAGGAACTTACTGCGGCGGTACGAAGTGTTAGAACCATCACACACACACACACGCACGCACACACGCACACACACGCGCGCACACACACACGCGCACACACACACGCACACACACACACGCACACACACACACACACACGCATGCACACGCAGGAACTGATGACGTGTCAGAACCATCACACACACACACGCAGAAACTGATGACGTTTCAGAACCATCACACACACACACGCAGAAACTGATGACGTGTCAGAACCATCACACACACACACGCAGAAACTGATGACGTGTCAGAACCATCACACACACACACGCAGAAACTGATGACGTGTCAGAACCATCACACACACACACGCAGAAACTGATGACGTGTCAGAACCATCACACACACACGCAGAAACTGATGACGTGTCAGAACCATCACACACACACACGCAGAAACTGATGACGTGTCAGAACCATCACACACACACACGCAGAAACTGATGACGTGTCAGAACCATCACACACACACACGCAGAAACTGATGACGTGTCAGAACCATCACACACACACACAGAAACTGATGACGTGTCAGAATCATCACATATTCAGCTCTAAGCTCACAGAAGAATAGATGGTCAGTCCTTCCCTCACATAGCGAACGGCAAGTGCAGGCGTGGAACCCTCGTCCGACCACGCTTTGTCACTGCCAGAGTAACGTCCTAACCATCACACCAACCCTCCCGTTCCAAGATAAAACAGCCTAACTGTTACACCAACCCACCCGCTCCCATCTAGAACAGCCTAACAGTCACACCAACCCGTCATCGCCCATCTAGAACAGCGTACCCGTCACACCAACCCCCCGACCCTATCTATAACAGCGTACCCGTCACACCAACCCCCCGACCCCCATCTAGAACAGCGTACCCGTCACACCAACCCCCCGACCCCCATCTAGAACAGCCACGTTAGTCACTCACTAGCTCCATGAGTGCCGACATTTGGGATGTACTTTCTGCGCAACACAACTTCTCCGTGCCGCTGTCCTTCTGGGTCAAGGACTTCAGCAACTCGTCCCCTGATCCCTGGTCACACTTGATGCACGCGATAGTCCCCACGTGATCCCGTGAGCTGTGGGCAGTCCTGGCCTAGAACAAGCAATAAGTGACCACACAATTCGTCATAAATGGTCAATAAGACGAAGGGCAATAACTCTTTAAATAACATGTCAAAAGACGGAACATTAATAAAACTCTATGCGGTTAACATTTTAGAGAAACTCACATTTAGGTCTCTAAGAGTTAACAAAACAACAGAATTTTGCATAACAACGGGTTCGGACAGGAGGAGTTAAGGATAACACATAACGTGAGAGAATCAATAACCATAACGTGAGAGAATCAATAACCATAAATGAGTCGTTAGGTAGCAGGAGGTAACTCTTAGTGAGCACCTTCCTCTCTTCTTCTTTCGCTCGATTGAAATTGATTGTCTGAATCTGCAGTGTTGTCTCTTGTATGAAATTGATTGTCTGAATCTGCAGTGTTGTCTTCTGGATGAAATAGATTGTCTAGATCTGCAGTGTTGTTTCTTGTATGAAATTGATTGTCTTAATTCTGCAGGGTTGTCTCCTGTAGTAAATTGATTTTCTAGATCTGCGGTGTTGTCTCTTGTATGAAATTGATTGTCTAAATCTGTAGTATTGACTTTTGTATGAAATTGATTGTCTAAATCAGTAGTGTTGTCTCTTGTATGAAACTGGTTGTCTAACTCTTCAGTGTTGCCTCTTGTATGACATTGATTGTCTAATCTGCAATGATGTCTCTTATTTGAAAGTGATTGTCCAAATCTGCAATATTATCTCTTGTATGAAATTGATTGTCCAAATTTGCAGTGTTGTCTCTTATAATGAAAAATATTATCCAAATCTGCAATGTTGTTTCTTGTATGAAATTGATTGTCTAAATCTGCTGTGTTGTCTCTTGTATGAAATTGATTGTCTAAATCTGCTGTGTTGTCTCTTGTATGAAATTGATTGTCTAAATCTGCTGTGTTGTCTCTTGTATGAAATTGATTGTCTAAATCTGCTGTGTTGTCTCTTGTATGAAATTGATTGTCTAAATCTGCTGTGTTGTCTCTTGTATGAAATTGATTGTCTAAATCTGCTGTGTTGTCTCTTGTATGAAATTGATTGTCTAAATCTGCTGTGTTGTCTCTTGTATGAAATTGATTGTCTAAATCTGCTGTGTTGTCTCTTGTATGAAATTGATTGTCTAAATCTGCTGTGTTGTCTCTTGTATGAAATTGATTGTCTAAATCTGCTGTGTTGTCTCTTGTATGAAATTGATTGTCTAAATCTGCTGTGTTGTCTCTTGTATGAAATTGATTGTCTAAATCTGCTGTGTTGTCTCTTGTATAAACTTCACTGCCCTTTTTAGATCACTCTGTGACAAACTTACTGTGAGACATGTGAACGATGTACATGTGAGACAGGTGACAGATTTACATGGGACACAGGTGACAGATTTACATGTCAGACAGGTGAAATTTTTAAATGTGAGACAGGTGACAGTTTTACATGTGAGACAGGTGACACATTTACGTGTCAGACAGGTGACAGATTTGCATGTGAGACAGGTAACAGATATACAAGTGAGACATTAGACACATTTACACGTGAGACAGGTGACAGGTTTCCCTGTGAGACAGGTGTCAGATTTGCACGTGAGACAGGTGACAGATTTACATGTGAGACAATTGACTGTTTTACATGTAAGAGAGGTGACAGATTACACGCGAGAAAAGTGACAGACATACATGTGAAAGAGGTGACAGATATACACGTGAGAGATGACAGATATACACGTGAGAGAGGTGACAGATATACATGTGAGAGAGATGACAGATACACATGTGACAGAGCCGACAGATTTACATGTAAGACAGATGGCAGATTTACATGTGAAACAGATGACAGATTTATATATCATACAGATGACAGATTTGCCTGTGAGACAGGTAACAGATTTACACGTGAGACAAGTGACAGGTTTCCCTGTGAGACAGGTAACATTTTTACATATGAGACAGGTGACATATTTACCCGTGAGACAAGTGACAGATTTGCCTGTCAGACAGATAGCAGATTTACATGTGAGATAAATAACATATTTACCTGTGAGACAGGTGACAGATTTGCCTGTGAGACAGATAGCAGATTTACATGTGAGATAGGTAACATATTTACCCGTGAGACAGGTGACAGATTTGCCTGTGAGACACAGAGCAGATTTACATGTGAGATGGGTAACATATTTACATGTGAGAGAGGTGACAGATTTACGTGTGAGAGAGGTGACAGATATACATGTGAGAGAGGTGACAGATATACATGTGAGACAGGTGACAGATTTACATGTGAGACCGGTGGTAGGTTTACCTGTGAGACCGGTGGTAGGTTTACCTGTGAGACATGTGACAGATATACATGTCAGAGAGGTGACAGATTTACATGTGAGACAGGTGATAGATTTACCTGTGAGACATGTGACAGATATACATGTCAAAGAGGTGACAGATTTACATGTGAGACAGGTGACAGATTTACATGTGAGTCAGGTGGTAGGCTTACCTGTGAGACAGGTTACAGATTTACGCGTGAGACAGATGGCAGATTACCTGTGAGTTGGCGGGCTGTCTGAGTCCAGCAATGAGGTAAACAGCAAATATGATGACCGCCAAATTGACGATGAAGGCCAATGAAGTGGAAGCAAGGATGCATACTTGTCTGGGGAAGACCAATGAAGTGAAAGCAAGGATGCATACTTGTCTGTGGAAGACCAGGTCTAAACATGTTCAACTTCTGCTGCTGGTTGATATGCTGGTGGTGGGGGTCGATGTGGTAATAGTAGCAGGAGTGACAGTAATGGTAGCAGTAGAGTAATAACAGTAATAGTAGTAGCAGCAGTAGTAGTAGCACCAGTAGTGGTAGTAATATTAGTAGTAATAGTAGTAGCAGTAGTAGTAGTAGTAGTAGTAGTAGTAGTAGTAGTAGTAGTAGTAGTAGTAGTAGTAGTAGTAGTAGTAGTAGTAGTAGTAGTAGTAGTAGTAGTAGTAGTAGTAGTAGTGTCAGAGTCTTGCATAACACAAGACAAGTAGCTCGTTTTCTGGCAAGTGTGAAGTAATATCAAACTATCAAATCACACGAAGTGAATATCCGAAAGTATTATTCACACGTTTTATTGACGCGCCGCATTTATCATCGCACAAACATCGCGCACTGACAATCCATAACAATCATTATAGCATGAACAATATCACTACAATACATAATAATACATGCAAGCAATAAACATCTCACTTACAGTCAACCTATACAAGCGTTCGAACCAGTCTCCCACTGTCATACAGGCTAGCTCTCAAGGCAGATTCAAACTCAACTCGTATTCCCTTGCGACCTGTCCGTTCAACGATCTAAGCCCGTCTGCCAGTTCTGGAGTCCTACACGCTACACGCTCACGTCAGCTGGTGTCCCCTGCACGGTTCACGGGGTGAACTCAATTGCTGTGCGTGGCTGCTTATCCAGGCGTCGGCAAAGACGCCGCGTTCTCTCTGCCGTGTTTAACATTACTCAGGGTTGCGTGTTGTTATGGTGTCTGGCGTTGGTACAGACAACGCGTCGCAACCTCGGCTGTGAGACCTTGACACTCTCCACACCCCTTTTTCATGAAAGGATTTCCTTTCATGTACAATATATATCTAGGTGTTATTAAACATGTCAAAGTCGAACATTATACATTAACAATTATCATAAATATATACAGGTGAATAGTCAACAATATGTATACACCACTTATGTTGCACTATGAAGTACCACTGTCAAGTACAATCTATTTAATGGGCATTACCTCACTGTGACCCAGCTAGTCCGGTAGGTATCGGCTAAACTGGCCCCTACCTCACAACCAAGAACAAAAATACTAAAATAATCAGGTCAAGCCGTGAGCATCTCCCTCTGAGATGACTCCTCCATCAGACCTCTGTTTAGAGTTTCTAATGAAGGTCAACAGTTTTGGCAATATACTGTCCATATCTAAACGATGTTACATTGACATGTTATTTATCAAGCACACATGTTCATGGTTACAATACATATTTACATATCACCAATAATTTAGAATAATGTCCCCTGGTTATTATACAGAAAATTTAGGAACAATAATTTATCGTCGTTTACAAGACATAAATTACAATTGGAAATTTATTTCTTAGTGTCATAATTTGATCCTTATTGACAAATGTGCACAAAAAGTCACGTTTGTAAAGAAGCAATCAAGTTACGATGCTGAGATTACATCCTAAAAAAAAAATCGACATATACAATTCCGTATATGGAAATATTTTAAATTACATTTTAATACAATTGTCATACATTTATATACTTTTAATATTACTATGCAAAAACTCGGAAGTATACAGCTGTACTATTACATGTGTTGTGATGTCATTCATACAACGTTGGTCCGTTCTGGATGGATCTTATATAAACGGAGTAGTAGTTGTTACTATCAGCTGTTGGATCGTCTCTTCCGCCTTCTGCTCGGATTGTACTGTCGCAGTCATCTTTCGTACCTTGTTAAAACGTCTTGGACACCTCGGTCTGGATACCTTCAGGATTACCTCACGTTGTAGTGGCTTGGTAAATTCCTGGATCTTGTAGTGTTGTCCAGTGACACTTCTCTGTAGTGTCTGGTTGTTACAATATTTATGTATTTACAATAATAATTACATTCTTTCTCATATCTCACAGTTATACAACACATTAGTTTACATAATACTGATTCCATTCTTTCTCATATCTCACAATTATACACGCATTCATTCGCATGATAATAATAAGAATCACAATATGTACATAAGTTATATACATTGGGAGATACAATCTTCCCC
Source organism: Cepaea hortensis (assembly GCA_963921405.1). Classification (NCBI taxonomy): domain Eukaryota; kingdom Metazoa; phylum Mollusca; class Gastropoda; order Stylommatophora; family Helicidae; genus Cepaea; species Cepaea hortensis. The sequence goes on from OY992890.1 coordinate 3,879,749, forward strand.
ATCACAATGGTGTACACAGCGTTACTGACACATTGTCACAATTGGCTGTAGTACTGAGCACTATCTACGTTGCAGTTTTATACACCCTCTGCACTGTGCTCTGGTGTCGACTGGGTATTAGGTTCGTTGTATGGACATCTCGACAAAAGGTCTGCAAGACAGTTTTGTGAACCCTTTATGTGGTTAACCTCATAGCTATAGTCCTGCAGAAGAAGGGACCATCTTGCCACCCTGCTGTTACTAGGCGTTCCTCTGGTAACAATTGTCATCGGAGTATTATCTGTTTCAATAATGAAATGTTTGCCTAACAAAAATCTAGAAAGTTTACGTACCGAAAATACCATGGCAAGAGCCTCGAGTTCCGGTGTACTGTAATTTCGTTCGCTGGTGTTCAGTTTTCGAGAGACGTAGTATACTGGGTACAAGATTTGGTCGTGTTCTTGGAGAAGCACACCTCCAATGGCTACGGAGCTCGCATCACATCTTAATCTAAAAGTAATATTCAAATTTGGCAATTTCAGAATAGGTGATTTAGAAAAATATGAAAGAATTTTCGTAAATGCTGGCCTTAAACATTCACTGTTTACAATCACATTGGGTTGTTTATTTGTTAGTAGATCAGTGAAACATTTGGTCAATTCAGCAAAATGAGGAATAAACTGTCTATAATAATTTAAAAGACCTAACACACTTCGCAACTGTTTCTTAGTTGTCGGAAGCGACAATTTCAAAATTCTGGACATGATGTTATCGTCAGTTGATATAAAGCCATTTGAGATCTTATAGCCCAAAAATGAAATTTCCTGAAAGGCTATATCCACTTTGGAAGGTTTTACAGTCAGTCCATGATGTTTAATTCTGTCAAATGTCTGCTGTAGTGCTGTTATGTGCTCTGTTATGTCCTTTGTGTGTATGCAAATGTCGTCCATGTACCAAATGATGTTAGCAATGTCTGTCAAAAGAATTCTTGTCATTCTGACGAAGGTAGCTGGTGCATTGACTAATCCGAAAGGTAGTTTACACCATTCGTATAAACCCCAAGGTGTGGCAAATGCAGTCAGATGTATACTATCAGGATGTACAGCTATCTGTCAGTAGCCTTTTGTCATGTCAAGTTTAGTAAAATAACGTGAGTCAGATAGTTCAGTCAAGATGTCTTCACAGTTGCTCATTGGTTCTAAATCCAACTGTGTAATGCTGTTGAGCTTACGATAGTCCACACAGAGTCTAATAGTGTTGTCCTTTTTGCGTACCAAAACTATTGGTGAACAGAAATGAGATTGTGAACGTCGAATGATATGATTTGCTTCTAAATCAATGATTTCTTGATGAAGTTTTTCTTTATAGTGTATAGGGATGGAATATGGTCTACACTTAATAGGCACGTCAAATGTTAAGATGATTTGGTGTTGCACTAAATCTGTCTGTCCTGGGCTGTCAGAAAAGATCGTCCTGTAGTCTTGTATCAGTTGTTTGCAACTGTCAGTTTGTGTCTGAGTCAGTTTAGGATTTACCTTAATGTCTTGTAAGTTGGTCGTTGTGTCAAGAACTGGTGTCGGTATCTCGTCAGTGTCGTTGTCGTCCGTCTGGTCCACTATGGAGGTGCTTGCTGCAGTCTCTACTTGTTCGTCTTGCCTGTGGTGATAAGGTTTGAGCATGTTAATATGGAAAATTTTATGTTTGTCCCTAACTGCAATCTCGTAATCTACCGTCGAAATTTGTCGTAGCACTTTGAACGGTCCTTGCCATAAGTCAGTTAGGAGATGTCTATCACTTGGCAAAAGAAGAAGAACGTCCTGTCCTGGCGTCAGTGTAATAGTTCTATTTCCTCTGTTAGCATATTGTCGGTAAATAGCTCCTGATTTTTGGAGAGCTTCTTTGGCTAATATACATGATTTCATAATTCTATCACGTAATGATGTTACATGTTCATATGGTGAAATGGGTATAGACACAGTTGTACTTCCAGTCAACACAGATTCATACAGAGATAATGGGCCGCGTGGTTGTGCACCATATAACATTTCGAATGGTGAGAACCCAGTGCTGGAATGGGGCACTTCCCTATATGCAAACAAAATGGCAGGCAGATAAGTATCCCAATCTTCAGGATGTTCTTGGGTTACCTTAGAGAGCATATGTTTCATATCGCCATTAATCTTTTCTACTATACCGGTCGAATGTGGGTGATATGGACTGTTGAAGCATTGTTTAACACCCAACATTTTGGTAAAGGCTTGTGTAGCCGAGGAAATAAATTGGCTACCCCGATCTGAAAGGATGGTATCAGGGAATCCTACCCTCGCAAAAATATGAAAGAACACTTCCATGATGTCGTTGGAAGTTATGTTCTTCATTGGAATTGCCTCTGGCCAACGAGTACATAGATCAATGAGTGTTACAATGTATCTATTACCTTTAGATGTTATATGGTTCAGAGGACCAACTATATCGACCGAGATCTTTTCGAACGGTCTACTAGCCAAATCAGTAACTTGCAATTCAGCTTGTGGGTGTTTACCCTTTTTGACAAGCTTTTGACAGATGTCACACGATCTGCAATACTGTTTGGTATCGTTGCAAAACTTTGGCCAATAAAATTGAGTAAGTAACCTTGCTCTAGTTTTAGCATAAGCCATGTGTCCTGCAAAGGGTATGTCATGAGCTATATTCAATGCTTGCTTGCGGTTTTCTAACGGTAGCACTGTTTGTTCTATAGTGCTGGAACATTTGGTGTAGTACCGTGTTAGAATTCCGTTCTTGAGAGCAAAGTACCATTGAGCATTCTTTGCTACTCTTGGCTTTTGGCCTATAAGTTTCAAATACTTTTGCAGAGATCGATCGGCTTTCTGAGATGTTATAAACGTCTCCCTAGTTGTTACAACAGGACTTACTCGTTGTAAAGCCTCTGTTTGATCGATTCGATCTTGCATCTGTGCAGTAGATCGAGTTACTGCGTTTACTACATTACAACGATCATTCTCATCACACATTGATGTTACATTCACACAATTACATGTATGTTCTGGCATAGCCAGATTGGTATTTGTACATTCAATTACAGGTGGTAATACATCATGAATGGTGATTGGTGATGAAGGTGAAGTCGTAGTATCAATATTACAATTGACAGATGATGTATTGATGTCATGTGGTATGTCATTCACTTCAGGAAGGTTTCCAATGATAATATCACAGCAAGGATTGGTTAATGCTGCGCATTTCACCTTTTCTGTAAGGAATGGTGTAGTTATATATGCCCATGCAAGTGGATATTTCTCTATGTTCCCTGAGAATGTCCTGCATGTGACATATTTACCACTATATTGTGTTGGTAAAATATAATCTCTCTTTACACCAATGAGAGTACTCCCGCTATCACGTAAGACTGTGGCAGCTTTACCATTAACATACCCCTGGTGTATGTTTAGTATACCTTTGGAGTTTACTACAGAATTGGCCTCCTCACTGGTAATAGGTATAGAATGGCCGCATGTTAACACGCCATCCTCATGAAATTGATCACAAATGGTACATTTTTCCTGATGGAATACCTCAATGGAATGTGCTGAGTTTACTGGGTGATCTTGTACACTTTCATCTTCTGATGAAGAACTGTCAAACATGGCTGCATTAGCCTTTTTGGTCATTGACTTGCCTTTACAATCCTTACGCCAGTGACCAAAAGCCTTACAAAGGTAACATTTTGTAAGTTTTTTGTAGTTCTTCCTTTCTTTATCTTGCTTAGAAATGTAATTATGCAAGTAAGCAGTGTACCCAGGATGTTGGTCGCACATATCATGCTCATTGTGTGTATAGTTGCAATATCTACACTGATATAATTTCTCTGCACTTTGTTTATAAGTCTTTGTTTGGTATTTGACCCTGCCTGATATTTGCCATATGTAGCTGCTGCTACAAAGTCTGTGCTGGTCAGACTACTAGAGAAACAATTCTTATTGGCTGCAAAATAACCAGAGCCACGACTTTCAATCTGTTGAACACTTTCACACTGACATTCCAACAAAAATTTAGAAAAGGGGGCTGGGAGAGATGCAATAATCTTATCTCTCAACATAAGGTCAACTAATTTGTCATAACTTCCATTTGCTTTAGCTGCTGACAACCATTTAGAAAAAATATTTTGAATTTCTGAGATGTAATCAGAGAACGTGTGTGTTGGCTTAGGAGACAACTTCCTAAACTGTTCTCTATAACCTGATTCATCTAGCAAAAAATGTGACATAATTTTTGCTTTTATGTAAAGATAATCTTCTTTCATGTCATTTAGGATCGACTCTATGACTTTAAGAGGTTCCCCAGAAAGACTTCTTACATACACTATCCCCCATTCAGGTTTTGGGATTTTGTAATGATCCATAACAAATTCAAAATTTTGGGTGAATGCTGCTATGCAATCACCTGTGTTGTAACTTCTGATTAGACCTTGATACTTCTTATGAGGTTGATCTTTGTCTGTTTCTCTATTCACTTTATCTTTAGAACAATCAGCTTTTAGCTGTTCAATTCTTAGTTGTGTTTCTTGTTCTTCTCTCTTACTTTGGGCCAAGATTTCAGCATGCCTCACTGCAGCCTCTGACTGTTTTAGAGCAGCGTCTGATTGTGCTTGTTGAAGCCTCAGAGCAGCATCTGATTGTGCTTGTTGAAGCTTTAGAGCAGCTTCTGAGTCTGCCTCTTTACTTTTCAGAGCCCTTTCGGCTGCTCTCTCATCCCTCTCACTAATTTGCTCTTGTTTCAAACAATATTCTGCATATTTACTTTCACTCCATGCTCTCAATCCCTCACCAGACATATTCATTTTTAAACCCATTTCAATGAAATCGTTTAAAGAAGACATGATGAACAATAGGTATGATGGAATAAATATAAACAAAATTACTTATGATGTTAGTAAGTTACAAATATTTATAGCACAGTTAATGTCTAAAGCCAGACTAACGAAAGTATAAAGAAAGCTGAAAAAAAATTTTATACTCAAGTAATCCTTGGGTACTGTGCTGTTCAGTGGTGCTCGAAATCACACTGGAACGTCTTTCGGGTTGACGCACAAAAAATTATTGAAGTTCACCAGACTCAGGTAAAGTTGTCACAAAAACCCTGTACTTTTTAAACTAAACGAAATTAGAACGTTTGTAAATGTATGGTGTGTGTAATGTCACTGAAGTCTGTAAAGGTTTGTATGCTGTCAAGTATTATTGTTAGTCGTTACCACTTTCAACAACTTTCACGCTCACACTACCTCTACTCAATGACATTCAAGGGCACGGCCGCCATTTTGGATTTTAGGTACAAAATTTGTTGAATTTAGTGCTAAGTCTGAAGACGCCTCGGTTGGCTTCAAATAATATCTTCACACTTATAATTTAATTAAATCAACTCTATTAATTCGTTACTTTACCTTAATCTATGACTTGCGCACTTCTATCGGCATGTTCACATTCGCTTCAAACTCGGACAAAAAAAAAATGTATACGTTCGCATTTGATTCAAAACCCGGACGAAAGCCTCCACATTCGCACTTGTCAGAGTCTTGCATAACACAAGACAAGTAGCTCGTTTTCTGGCAAGTGTGAAGTAATATCAAACTATCAAATCACACGAAGTGAAAATCCGAAAGTATTATTCACACGTTTTATTGACGCGCCGCATTTATCATCGCACAAACATCGCGCACTGACAATCCATAACAATCATTATAGCATGAACAATATCACTACAATACATAATAATACATGCAAGCAATAAACATCTCACTTACAGTCAACCTATACAAGCGTTCGAACCAGTCTCCCACTGTCATACAGGCTAGCTCTCAAGGCAGATTCAAACTCAACTCGCATTCCCTTGCGACCTGTCCGTTCAACGATCTAAGCCCGTCTGCCAGTTCTGGCGTCCTACACGCTACACGCTCACGTCAGCTGGTGTCCCCTGCACGGTTCACGGGGTGAACTCAATTGCTGTGCGTGGCTGCTTATCCAGGCGTCGGCAAAGACGCAGCGTTCTCTCTGCCGTGTTTAACATTACTCAGGGTTGCGTGTTGTTATGGTGTCTGGCGTTGGTACAGACAACGCGTCGCAACCTCGGCTGTGAGACCTTGACAGTAGTAGTAGTAGTAGTAGTAGTAGTAGTAGTAGTAGTAGTAGTAGTAGTAGTAGTAGTAGAAGTAGTAGTAGTAGTAGTAGTAGTAGTAGTAGTAGTAGTAGTAGTAGTAGTAGTAGTAATATTAGTAGTAATAGTAGTAGCAGTAGTAGTCGTAATATTTGTAGTAATAGTAGTAGCAGCAGTAGTAGTAATATTAGTTGTAATAGTAGTAGCAGCAGCACAAGTAGTAGTAGTAGTAGTAGTAGTAGTAGTAGTAGTAGTAGTAGTAGTAGTAGTAGTAGTAGTAGTAGTAGTAGTAGTAGTAGTAGTAGTAGTAGTAGGAAGATCAGCAGCAGCAGCAACAGAAGCAGAAGCAGTAGTAGTAGTAGTAGTAGTAGTAGTAGTAGTAGTAGTAGTAGTAGTAGTAGTAGGAACAGCAGCAGCAGCAGCAGCAGCAGTAGTAATAGTAGTAGTAGTAGTAGTAGTAGTAGTAGTAGTAGTAGTAGTAGTAGTAGTAGTAGTAGTAGTAGTAGTAGTAGTAGTAGTAGTAGTAGTAGTAGTAGATGAGGATATATGGGCGAGAGAGAGAGAGTGTGTGTGTGTGTTTGTGTGTGTTTGTGTTTGTGTGTGTGTGTGTGTGTGTGTCTTGCTGCATGATATGTATGAATGATGATACATGGACGAGAATGAACGAACGAACAATCTTTATTTTGAAAGGGTTAAGAACTGGGCACCCAGGCCCGTCTGACATTCTGCACTTCTTCTCTCATTCCTCTCATACATTATTTCATTCAACATCGCTTATGAAGCTAATCTTAGACAACAAAATAACATTAAGCATTAATACGTATGAAAAATAATCAATAATCAATAATACATGACTCATTGAGGCAATGTTTACCATGGGCATGATAAATACCTAAGGAAGGTGTAACGTGCCATACATATGGGAATGTTTATTAACTAGTTGTCGTTTGAGATAATTTACCACTATTATTTTTAGGGGGCATGTAGTCTGTACTGAGGTAGTGTTGAAACAGGTTGCGACTGTATGTATAATGATTGGTGGTGTCTTTGATTTCTTGTGGAAGATTGTTCCACAACTGAGTGGCAGAGTATGCTAAGCTTGTTTTATGCAAGTATATCCTAGGTTTAGGGAGACACAACTGAGCGGCAGAGTATGCTAAGCTTGTTTTATGTAAGGATATCCTAGGTTTAGGGACATGAAGTATATTTAGCCGTTCGCTATGTCTTGCGTTATATTTGAACAATGGCCAAAGGTAGCTTGGGAAATTTTTGAAATAGGATTTTGTGAATTAGTTTAGCCTTATTGAAAAGTAGGTGTTTGTGGAGTGACAGTAACTGAAGACGTTCATATAGGTTAGAACTGTTTGTAAGCTTATCACCATTGATTAAACGCACTGCCCTTTTCTGGAGTGAATAAAGTCGTGTTGTTATTGATTTGGAGCATCCATCCCAGATTGTGGAGCAATAATCATTATGTGTTTGTATGTGGGAAGTATAGAATATCTTTCTTGTGTTTTCGTCGAGGAAACTTTTAATCTTGGCAAGTTGGTATACTTTTTTTTGACTATTTGTTTAACTAGAGCATGAACATGGAAATTAAAGGTTAGATTGTAATCTATGATAAGACCCAGTGCCTTGCGCTCGGTTACACCTTCTACAGGCGTGCTACCAATGTGCAGCTGAAGAGTTCTCTGCAAGTTTAGAGTGTGAAACCTTTGCCTGGTTGCTATTAACATAGATTTTGTTTTAGAAATGTTAATTTGCATGACTCCAGTTAGCTACACTATTTATTTCCTGTTGCAAGGATAATTCTAGCACATTACAATCAGTAGCGTTTGTATATACTGTGCAGTCGTCTCCAAATAGATCGCAGGACGACGACAGATGTAAGGGAAGATAATTTATATAAATGGCAAATAACAGAGGGCCAAGTACAAACCCCTGAGGTACTCCAATATTAATGCTGATGGCTTGAGATAAAGATTTATTGTATGATACGAGAGAGAGAGAGAGAGAGAGAGAGAGAGAGAGAGAGAGAGAGAGAGAGAGAGAGAGAGAGAGAGAGAGAGAGATCTGTGTCTTCTTTTTGCTAATTGTTAAACCAAATTTAGAACAAGCATTGGAGAATGCAGATAGTAGACATTGCAATTCTTCCTCAGAGTGGGTCGTAACTGCAACATCATCTGCACAAAGCAATTCTCTGATCAGTACCCTCCTAATTTTGGTCTTGGCCTTCAATCTCTGAGCATTGTAAAGGCCGCCACCTGAGCGTGAGTGAATGTATATACCACCATCCTGATCACGAAAGGCAATATTTCAGTAGAAGTTAAAAGTATATTCCAAAGAGGGTGGGAGCTAGTACACAAACTTGCTTAACTCCACTCTTGATTTCAAACTTTTCAGAAGTTGCACCATCAAACTTGGTTATACCCTTCATGCCTGTGTGGAACGATTCCACAATGGACAGAAGAGTTGGTAAACAGCAAATCTTCTTTAGTGCCTTGAACAGACCCTCACGATTGACCAAATCAAATGCCTTTGTGAGGTCAATGAAGGCAATAAACAGTGGTTGATTCTGTTCACGGCTTTTTTCTTGCATTTGTTGCAATGATAATATCATATCAATGGTAGACCGGTTCTGTCGAAAGCCACACTGTGATTCGGGGTAGACTTGATCTCCTAGGACTTGAAGTCTGCGCAGAGCAATTCTGGCAAATACTTTTCCAACAATACACAGAAGTGAGATAGCCCTGTAGTTGTTGCAGTCGCCCCAATCGCCCCTGTTCTTGTATAGTGTTATGATGTTTGAATCTTTGAAATCCTGTGGGACTTGTCCTTCTCGCCAGCATAGCTCCATTAGCTGGTGGATCTGTAGAGTGAGTGTCTTGCCCACTCCTTATAACCTCTATTGGAATCCCATCCTTACCTTGAGCTTTGCCAGATGCAAGTTCATTTATAGCACACTTAACTTTTGTTATGGTGGGAAGTGTGTCCAGGTGGTCAAGAGTTGGTATGGCCTCTATGGCGTTGAGGGCACCATCCGCTAGTTTGATCTCACTTGAGTAAAGCTCCAAATAGTGTTCTACCTATCTGTACATCTGCTGTTTCTTATCAGTGATGATTTCTCCAGTCAAGGTTTTCAATGGTGCACTTCTTTTGATCATTGGCCCACAAGCTTTCTTTATTCCTTCATACATGCTTCAGGTGTTTCCCTTATCACTTGTGATTTGAATGGACTCGCATAACTTGATCCAGTAGTCATTTATACACTGCCTGGCAGCCTTTTGCGCATCCTTCCTAGCTTGCTTTTGCTCACTCAGAGTGTTATGCGTTGGTCTTTCTTTGTTTCTTAATAGAGCTATCTTCTTTTTATCATTCAAGGGCTGCAGTATCTGGCTGTTTGCCGCAAACCAATTCTGCCTCTTATGATCCACAGTGCCGTAAACTCCTACGGCAGTTTTATAAAGAGTTTCCTTAAGTTTACCCCACTTTTCACTTACTGTATGTAACATGCGTAGGTTCATGCAAATGGGGAGGTTAACGGACTAGCTAGGAATGTCATTATACTGGTAGGAGCAACTGAGTCAGAAAAAGTATACAAATGTGAAGCCAAGGAGGTTAATTACACATTTTCAACAAAGGGGGTTAGTCCCAGACTAAATGATAGTTTAGTCACGGACTCAGGATATAAATCGTCATGCTAATGGGGGGAGGGGGGGGTGGCGGGAGCGAAACAGGATGAGGCTGTCTAGATTTAAATCACCTATGGAAAGCGAAAACGTGACTGGAAATTAATAGATTAAGGGAACATAGAAAGGTAATGGTGATGGAATGTAGATTGGGGTTGAAAAGGGTCAAATGGTGTGGTTCGTGGTAGGTCTGCGAAGAGGGGATACAAAGATGGAGCTGGGAAAATTAAGGGGAGTTGGATTTGAGTTCGGGACCAGAAAGTGAAGGTCTGAGGTCTGGGAAGTTGAATGGTAGCGGAGTTCGCGAGAGAACTCCGTCCTGTGTTTTTTAGTGATAGTAATTCTGGGGCTAAGTATTGGAGACTTAGTCCGGTTGTCAGCGGCGATAGTGTTCGGGGCTTCGTGTACTGAATCTGTGCATATGCATTATATCTATGAGTATATGTAATGCTGAACTGTTCCTGTGAAATAATGTTGTATCCAGTGGTTCAAATTAAAGTATTATGTGCGCAGTCTGGTGTTTGGTATTGATGCATCGTGGTTGTTCAGTCGTTCAACACAACTATCAAACAGACATGATCTAGACACAACCATAGTCACTCCTATATGTCAATCATACCTTGTGACATATAGAGAGATTATCTGGTGGCTACGTCCGGTCAAAGAACCTGGTGCAGTCGGATGTGCCAGCACAGTGAAACAAGAGCAAGAACTTCAGTCTAATATGTGCAAATTCATACAATCTGGGTCGACAATCACAACTAGCAGACGACACATTCAACGAGTCACATAATCAACGCAGACAGTTTACTAGCGGCCCAGAGCAGGTGGAAAATAGACGTCGCACATATGCAAATTCGCCCCGGGGGAGGGGAGATCTACGAGGAAGTACAGCGTCAAGTTAGACTCGTGAACGAAAAGAAATTGAACCAGCAAGTACATTGGTATGGAGAATCGTCCACCAGAGGTGAACAGGAGAACTAGTGTAGTACACGGCAATTGTACGTTTGCAGAGACTAGCTGATTTGGGGTTGGCCGGGGTGTCAAAATAGAGACAAGAGTGAACTGTTTATCTAGGACACTGGAGCGGGGTACTGTAGTGGATACGGTACACAGTACAATTGTGACACAGAGGAAGTTTGCACGGGTAGTGTGCAAGGCTGATGGGCGAAAATAGTAGGTCGCTAACCGTAAACAAACGTCAGCTGTTTTAACAGAGAACTCAGAAGTCTACGTTTTTCGTTTATCCGTGGTGATAGTCAATTGTTTATTGTGTCGTCATTATCTCATCTGGCAAAAATGCTTCAACAGTTAGCAGACAAGGTGCCATCTCCGCAGGTAAAGTGGATAAATGTCCCTGAGAAACTAAGATAGCTATTGGGAACTATGCGTCATCATTAAACATTACTGACAGTACATCGACGCCAATAGCAAGCAGCTATTCATATAAGTATTCATTTCTCTTTGGGATCTAGTAGTCACTTCAAAACAGTAACTGACAAGTTAACATCGTCGTCAGGCCACAACACATGCCTGAGAGCAGCCAGTTCTAGCAGAAACACGTTCAAACACCCGAGGCAGTTCTAATCACCATACATATCCAGGCTACTGTCGGAAACAACTAAATACAGCTAAGTACCTTGAGTTGTGGTAATTACACTGTTGTCTGTTACTGCGTTGTTAGTACTGCCCTCCATCGTCCTAAGTATTGTTTTTGTGCGTTACTCATTTATTCGTAAGTGGTCCAGTATTCGGGATAAATAGGATATTTTTGGGATGTTTCGCGGTATTCGTGAGGCACTACAAAAGTTATTCTCAGGTGCACAGTATATTTTCTAATAAGTAATCGACGGGTTGGTTTGGTTGTTGCCTTGGGGCAGTGTCTGTCTTGGAATAATATCCCGTGCCTTGGTGTCTAACGTCAATTCTGTGTATATTATTGATTTTAGATTGCTTTTTTTTCCTTTTCATTATATTTACATATGATATGTGGTTTATTTGGATATATGTTATTATTGTGATCCTTCGTGATATCTACTGTATAGTGGTTTCTGTCAGTTCATATTATGCGCACGGTTTTGTCTTACATGGGCATGTGTATGTCACTGGGTTTTTTTAATTTCTATGTAATCACCCGTCTGCGTGTCACCAGCCTATGCGTCTAGCGTCTAACAGGTGTCATTTATTGTTTATCATCCATTTGTGTATTTATATGTATGTCTAACACTATTTCCAGGAACTTTCTACAACTATTTGTTACATATTCGAGGGAGTATAGGTAGTATTCCCTCCTCACTACCTAGTGCTTACAGAGGGACTGTGTGAGTACAGAGTGATATTATCAGTACTACGAATTTACTTATAGAGGGAGTGGTGGTGTACTTAGGAAAGGTGCACAAAGACAAACAGCAGGGTCTTTATATTTATAGTTGACTGACGAACAGCTAAGAGTCCACAATTACAAAGATGCCTACTTTAATGGAATATATTGAAGCAACGGAACGGTTAGGCCTGACTGGCAGAGATTTGCAGGAGTTTGCAGAAGCAAAAGTGAAAGAATATCATCAATGGGAAAGAGAACAAAAACAGGCTGAGAGAGAACAAAGACAGGCTGAACGGGAAGACAAACGTCTACCGGAAGAGAAAGAGACACAAATGAAACTAGAAATGGAAAAACAAAAGTATCAGTTTGAGATTGAGAAGGCGATTGCACTCAGGAAATTAGAACTAGCGTCGAATGGACAGAGTGATGAAAGCAGAAGACAGTGGCACTCGTCATATCGACAAAAACTGCCATAGTTTACAGACAATGACAATCTACAGGCTTATCTTGACAGATACGAATCGGCGGTTAAGACTTTAGGAATTCCAGAAGGAGAATATGCTATGAGGTTGAGTGAATAATTAACGGGCAAGATCCTAGATACTTCTTCTTCTGCGTTCATCCGGATTTTTTTTTCGGATGTGACTGCGTTGTGCCTGTTTACAGCAGAGCTGCGTTCTTGCGCCGTTAGGCTGACACATCCGACTTTTCGGGCATTTGTTGACCGGGTTAACCTTCCCGGGAGATCCTAGATACCATGTTCAATTTACCAGTGGAAGAAAGAAATAATTATACTATTCTGCGGCAACGCTTGCTGACAAAGTTCAACCTAACTGAGCATGGGTACAGAACGAAGTTCAGACAATTTGTACCAGAGAAAAATCAGGACTTTACAGACTTTGTCAATAAGGTGAAAAATCTGTTTAACAAATGGCTAGAATTAGCAGAAGTAGGAGGCGATTTTAATCGGTTAGTGGACCTGATGCTACGAGACAAGATATTGTCGTCATGTAATACAGACTTAGTGGCTTTCTTCCAAGAACGTAAACCAAAAGACATTGAAACAATGTCACAGTTAGGGCAAAATTACATGACTGCACATCCGAACTGTTCTATTGGCAGACAAGTTTTTGAGGAAATAGTCTGTGCAGCGTATACTAAACAGGATCAGAATCCTGCGATAAGACCAAGATCGAAAAGTGTAGACTCAACACATAGGTATGAGCAACAAGGACCTCAAGACAATGGTTTCCGTGGCAACCAGTTTGGCAGATCAGGACGTTACCCAGACCACAGGGGAAATTTTAAGAGGCGTCCGAATAGTTATTCCAGATGTTTTAATTGTGGGAGCTGGAGGCACAGAATAGCGGATTGTGATGTACAACCATCCAGTGGGCCAACACATAATAGGAGGAAGAACATTATTTGTTTAAAATGTGGTGGGACCGAGTACTTCCGCTATCAATGAACGATGGGGGGAACTGAGCACTCAAATGCAGCTCAGGTGATTGAGACAATCAATAATGAGAGTTCCAGTGGGTGCAAACCTCTTTTTGATAAAGACAGTCAGCCTGTCTTAATGGGCGGTCACCCATTTCAAGCAGGATCAGCAGTGGATCTAGGAGGAAGTTTGAAGCTACATCATGGGTTTGTTAATGATACTATAGCGGTAACATTTAGGGATTCCGGGTGTACGACGATCGGGGTCAGACAAAGTTTGGTAGATCCCTCAGATTACACAGGGAAAAGGGTTAGATGTATTACTTTTAATGGAACAGTAGAATTTTACCCATTGGCTGAGATCACAGTGACAACACCATATATCACAGGAAGAGTGACAGCGTGTGTCCTGGACTCCCCAGTGGCAGACTTCATCATTGGGAATGTACCGTCAGTTAAAGAATGTACAGTAGAGGAAACAGATAATTTGTACCGTAAATGTGATGTTAGAAGTAACGCGGTAGTTACCAGAAGACAACCTAGATTAGATTCTATAGCTGAAGAAGAAGATATACTTGAAACAGACAACGAGAAAGAGACTAACAATAGCACCTATTTTAAGGGGAAGACTGATCTCAAGCAGAGCGGTAATGACTGTCAAAGAAAAGACATCACTAGGGACAAATGTTATCAGGGGTATAGTAATCCAGAACATACGCCATTAACGAACGAGAGGCGATGCGTCGAAGGGAAGAAGAATAGTCTCACTAACGAGGTGTCAGATGAAAAGATGATAATCAGGCAACGTGGGGTACCTTTAGCGCATATACAACTGAATTTGAGAACAGCTTATGATATGTCATTTGCAGGACATATAGGAATAATGCGTACACAGCAGAGAGCCGTGTCCCAGTTTTATTGGCCAGGATTTTGTAAAGAGGGCAAGGTAAACAGACAATCCCGTGTAACGGTGCAAGATACAGATAGGAAAGTTAAGTCATTTCAAAAGAGTGCTAACGACATCACTGACCCAGGGTTATTGATAGCCTACAGGTGTTTTAGATATATAGGGACCATGAGTTATGGGTACACGAGAGGGACAGAAGCCGCACATATCAAACATAGTACAATAGAAGCGGTAACTGAAGCACTATTAGCGGTACTTTCTAGTTTGGGTTTGTAATGTTGCCGAACAAGGGGCGACAATGTACGTTTCAGATTATTAGAGATGTGAACAAGATGTTCCACATCACGGAAGGCTATACTATAATACAGTCAGAAAGAAATGTGTGTCAGCTATCACATCAGTGTTGTCTGGATGGACACAGGAGGATAGACCTAACAAAGTTGTATGGACACAGCAGTGCGATGATGCACTCAGTGGTATTAAGGGGGTATTTTCCAGTCATCCCATTGTAATTCTCCCTCCTCTTGATTTGCAGTGTAGACGAGGGGGAGACGCATCGTCGGCAGAAAATGGGGGATGTGAGCGACAAGGGGATCCTCTCGGGTATCCAGTAGGACAGGTCAGCAGTGAACTTTCGCCTACCAGAGACAATCTTCAGCGTGGCGACGGGAGATCAGGGCTATTGTGTGGTCGGTAAAGAAATGGTACATTTGTTTTCCAATGAACAGTCACGTCATTAAACAAACCGATCACAGAAGACTCAATTTCATGTAGACAGCAGCAATGAAGAGCTTACGTATTCATCGATGGAGTATCTCACAGACAGAGGATTCATGTGGGGTAGCACTAACACGTGGCGAGAACAATACTAGGTTAGACGTGCTGTCCAGAAATTACCAAGGGTATGGCTCCTCATAAACAATTAACATTTGGTCCTGTCTCTATCTGGTGTGTTTTATTATAGACGGTTACTAATGGAATATAGTGTGCGGTGGAGGACAGAGGCGATGTAACACCTCGAGATTTATTCATGGGCGCTTATTAGATTCACAAGGTTGTATAGTTCATGTGTTCGTTATGATACTAACGGACCTGCAGGTACATAAATGTTACGTTTGCGATGATATGCTACTTATTGTGTGATGTATTAGCTTACCGATGTTTACACAAGGTGGAAATGAGGTTGTGTTTATGTATGGGATTTGTGTTCGGTGACTTATGATCACCTACTATATTAGGTAATGTTAAAATGGTATGTACGGCTTTGTCCATAATGAACATGTTGGAACATGTTGAATTTTGTGTTTTCTGTTAGAGATAGGGAAGGTATCATGACTACTAGGCACGCATTGTTACGTGTACCCACATGTGAGAAACATTACTCTCTCGGGTAGTGTAACATGCGTAAGTTTATGCAAATGGGGAGGTTAACGGACTAGCTAGGAATGTCATTATACTGGTAGGAGCAACTGAGTCAGAAAAAGTATACAGATGTGAGGCCAAGGAGGTTAATTACACATTTTCAACAAAGGGGGATAGTCCCATCCTAGATGATAGTTTAGTCACTGACTCAGGATATAAATCGTCATGCTAATGGGGGGGGGGGGGGAGCCCGAAACAGAATAAGGCTGTCTATATTTAAATCACCTATGGAAAGCGAAAACGTAACTGGAAACTAATAGATTAAGGGAACATAGAAAGGTAATGGTGGTGGAATGTAGATTGAGGTTGAAAAGGTTCAGACGGTGTGGTTCGTGGTAGGTCTGCGAAGAGGGGATAAAAAGATGGAGCTGGGAAAATTAAGGGGAGTTGGATTTGAGTTCGGGACCAGAAAGTGAAGGTCTGAGGTCTGGGAAGTTGAATGGTAGCGGAGTTTTTAGTGATAGTAATTCTGGGGCTAAGTATTGGAGACTTAGTCCGGTTGTCAGCGGCGATAGTGTTCGGGGCTTCGTGTACTGAATCTGTGCATATGCAATATATCTATGAGTATATGTAATGCGGAACTGTTCCTGTGAAATAATGTTGTATCCAGTGGTTCAAATTAAAGTATTATGTGCGCAGTCTTGGTATTGATGCATCGTGGTTGATCAGTCATTCAACACAACATTCACACAGACATCCTCTAGACACAACCTTAGCCACTCCTATATGTCAATCATACCTTGTTACACTGTACAATTTTCTGGTGTATCAGTTAAAGCGCCTTTAAGTTACTATTGAAACTGAAAGCACTTTTCAGGATCGTGACTGTTAATAATATTAATCGTTGGGATATATTTGTGTTTCGCTGTGTAGATTATCTTTGGTCTCAGTCTAACCCTTGCAACAACCAAAGAATGACCCGTATCACAGTCAGCACTGTGGTAACTTCGAATCAATGATGTATGGTTCAGATGTTGTCTCCGTGTGATGATGAAGTCCAGCTGGTGCCATTGGCCGGATCTTGGATGTTTCCATGTGACCTTATGCAGCTATTTTGTTTTAAAAAAGGAGATTGTAATAAATAGGTCATTTCTGGTGCAATGCTCCAGCAGCCTTTGTCTATTTTCATTCATGCTACCGATGTTGTATTTCCAAGGCACACGGGCCATGAACTCGAGTCCTTGTCCACGCGAGTATTGAAATCACCGAGCATGTAAATGTAGTCGGGTTTTGGAACTGCCTTGATCACGGAGTCTAACTCCTCATAGAACGAATCCTTCACATCATCAGAGGAATCGAGTGTCAGTGCATATGCAGTAATAATGGTGGCAAAACCACAAGAGGTTGACAAGCGCAGGGATAATAGTCTTGCATTACCTCCTGCTGGAATT